>DWAP01000660.1:0-19567 GCA_018230625.1 Heliconius eleuchia
GGTATTCGGATGGCCTACCATCTGCCGGTCCGCGAGCCCCACATAACCCGCTCGAGTCACCACTCGGGCTGGTATCCGTAAAGGGATTTCCTCACGAAACAAAAAAGGATGGTCGTATTGGACAAACAACAGATGTAGATATAACTAATAGTATGGTCTGTATTTAAATGATGTGAATGTGAATCTTCCGAAGATTGGGAAACGGTGTTTCTTAACAAAAGGTAAAAAATGGGTATACGGTCAGATATACCTACGCTAGCCTGGCTGCTGCTATATGTGTAGAAACGTATGATTGACTTACTTATGATACGTATGTACAGGTCAAATATTTAAGTAAAGCTATTTTTACTGAGTGACTAACTTCTAAACCACAACTTAACACAGAGGGCGTAGTCTTCGTGCATGTTTTGTATGTTTGTACATTTCTTTGATAAGTGCATAGTTCACGAGATGTGAAAAATAGTTAAAAACAAATTAAAGTTTCTTAATTTATAAATAGATTTTTGGAAATCAAACAGAATAAAAAAAGAGATAAAGGGTTTTAATATTTAAATATTGTATTTGGAGTTATGTGTATATAATATTACAACTTTAATATGAATATTGTATATTCCTAAATATATAGAAAATATTTTTAAAAGTAAGAAAGCTGATGTAAAAACTTTTTTCCAGAAGTAAGCAGAATGATATTTAAGTCAATTTCAATATAAAAAGAATGACACTCCGCTCTCTAATGTTTAAGACAAACCGTGACGGAACTCAACGCCGCGTTTTATCCACCACAACAAAATATCAGAAGCAAAAAAATTTGTCATATTTTTTAATAAACTTATAACATTAGTAATTGTGATTACATCTACACTTTTTCGTTTCTAACAAAACTCTACCATCCTATACAAAGCTAATTAATTAAAGTGATAATAGAGGAAGTCATAATGGCGGACAAAAACCGTGAATGTGTAAAGTTAGAGCTAATTGAATAACTTGGAGCTCTGCCGCGTGCCTGGAATCCCTACCTGGGATTACGATGCCATTTTATTACCTAGACTACTAGCTTGCTTTAATATTACCTATAGATTTTACCTAGCATGTCTATGTACACATGGCTTTTAGATAAAATGAACAGAAAAGAGGCAATCGTGGCGCAGGCGCGCAAGCGTGAGACTGTAAACATAGTTTTGGGTTCGATTGCCACTCGCGTAAATTAAATATTTAATATTTTTATTTCGTTATTCTAATATTGAGGTAAAGGTCTCAGCGTAAAGTTTCGCCACTCGACACCAATTAAAAAATATATATCGAAGCTTTCTCTCATTTATTTACTTTTATTTTATGCTGACAAAAAATGAGATGAAGTTTTATATAATTGACATGATAAGAAAGAGAAAGAAACAAACATAAAATATTATTACTAAACTTTTAGGTGCTTATTTTAATTTTTTTCTCGACCCAAGTTAAAATACTTAAGTAAATACTTTATTTACTTACTTAAATTAATTCAGAACGTTCACGTTCTAAATATATCTGAGAGCTGTAGAGCAACTACTCGAGGGGAGAACTTTTTAATTTTAAGTTTAGAACTAAATACTAAAAGCGAGTTATATAATCTGTATCTCATTATATTATCGCATTATAGTAATCCACAGCTATTAGGTCCACTATAAGCTTAAAACATATAATATTCGTATACGAGTATAAGGCTTTAAAATAAATTGACTTTTTAATTATTTCTGTATGCAATTTGAAATGAATGATTCTCAACATATTTTATATTGTAATTAGTCTTACATAAATTTATTTTTGTTTTTGTCCACTTTCCATTTTACGTAGAAATTTCCTGAAATCAACCAAATTTCAGCTTTAACTTTCACTAGTTTCATCTCTACATTGTTACAGAAAAAATATTCAACTCTACGACATTTGCAATAAAGGCTCCATAACTTATTATAAGAGTACCATAACAGTAGAGTTGAAAAGCTCTCTAGCTTCAACATATCTTTTCGACTCTACCTACGCTATAACATGTTACTTATATAAATATTATAGTATACTCTCTTATCTCTATTATTATGTTTTTAAATTTTTATTTATATATAATTTAATTAAATAAGATGCAACTTATTCTATTTATAACACTAGATATCGCAGTTGCGACTAAATTAAAAGATGATTATAAGTCGAGGTATAGAGCTATTTCTGAAGTTATCTTATTATGAATTAGCCAATGTCTATATTAAGATAATTATACGTTAGTAAATAAATATTATACAATTCAAATAAATAAAGCTATGACGACGCAGTGAAAAATTGTATTATAGTAGAAACACAGTAGTTATGTGTTTGATTCCACTTCAGAAGCAATCTGCATTACTTTTAAATTGCAAGGAAAAAGTATTTTTTATATTATTTATATTGGAATCGAAATAATAATATTCTTAAAAGTTTTTATTACTACGTTTATTACCGAAGTATTATAAATATTTCTTTTTAAAGTATTATAAATATTTCTCTCTATGATAGAGTAACCTAGAAAGTTGTCATTATAACCAACTTTGATTCATTTAATTGTTTGTTTTTTTTTATTTTTACTTTGTCTCTTTAGAAATTAAATTAAAACAAAAAAACAACAAACAAAAACTAAATCACAGTAAGATTTAGTTACTTGAAACATTTTTCTATTCACCAAAGAAAAAAATCGTTATATAATTAAAAAAAAACAACAATAAATTTACAAACAATATTTTTTTCATAAAGTTGAATTTATTTGGTTAAACACGATAAATTCAGAAACTTCTTACTGGTGTACGTTGAAATTTTTTTTTATTTTGTTATATAATCCATTTATAAAAATAAAAGCAAAAAAGTGGTTTTATATAATAATTATTCGTTTAAGGCAGTCGTGGCACAGTGGCACCAGAAAACGACTGTAAATGTGATATGAGGTTGTGAGTTCAGGGATGGAGACCGGAGTATCTTAATCCTTTCCCTCTGCCTCTACCTTACTGTATGCGAGATACAAAGCGAAGCTAAAAATAAATTCTTTGTGTTATAAATTTAATTCAATTGATACATCTCCGTATCATAACAATCTATATATTTAAACAGTAGAAATGCTTCTCGACGTGTTCGAGTAAACAACACACGGCGCTCGGTGCGGTACAGCCGGCCGCGTCGTCTGCTGTATAAAATCGCAATAAATAAATATAAAGTTGGTAGTCGCTCGCAACAAACTTCCTACTAAGTTATTTAATAACTCCGCTGACCGCCGACTACTGCGATATGGAAATGCCATTTATATTGAGAATGTAAATATTCGTAATAAATTTGTTTATTGCATTTTTAAACGGTTTTATTTCGCTTGACTTCGTCGTGGGTCAAATTGGGTAATAGTAGTCATTGAAATATTATTCTCTTTCTGTTTGACTGCTTGCTTTGTAATGTATAGTTCTGTCTGTGTCCTTTAGTTCTGGTGACAATACTATAATATAGTTTATATTTCTATAGGGTCACAAGCCTAAGATGGCCGAAATGGCATATTTTTATTCCTTTAAAACACCCTTGTTATGGATATCAAATGAATGATCTTGACTATTAGAATACACTACTATATAAAAAATGCAAATACAAGATGGTGGCCGCAAAATGGTGGACTTTATATTGTATAATTATAACCCTTGGACTTGACTAGTTGAAAACAGCACATTTAAAATAAAGCTATGTTTTAAAAGATAATTAAATCCCGCACACAGCAGGGTAAGCAGAGGGAACCTAGTGCTAAGATTGTGTGAGTGTGCATTGCGGGTTCAGTGGCGGATCTCAACGCCATGCTTTGCCTCAATACCAGAGCATAGAATTGGAAATATACATTTTAATAAATATTTTATTTCCTCCAATAGCGATCGAACACACAACCAGTCGCGTTTGGGCCCTTGCGCCACAACTGGCCCCTTATAAGAATGTTATATTTTTTTACCATATAACCTTTGGACCAGCTCAATAATACCAGAACGGGAAGTGGAAATGTTCAGACTAATTTAACATGACTCATCTTCGAAACAGAGGACCTAGTGTAGTGGAGTTGCAGAAAATAATACAACATTTTCGCAATGCAAACAATTATAAAACATTTGAAATATACTTAACGTATTTCCCACATAATGTAGGATAAACAGATCAAATCCAATAAAAAGTCACTTGTACCTACTATTTTTAAATATTTTAATAATTTTAAGTGACTTCAGACGACTTATACATAACTAAAATATTGTTAATCATTAAAAATATTGAAAAAACAAGCCATATATAGCAATAATGGCCTATTCCAGTACTCTAACACCAAAATGAACGTCCCAGTAACTAACTGTACCAAGTTGACCGCGCTACAGCCAACAATTTCAATTATTTCGTCACTGAATGCCACCTCTGCGGGTGCAGTATCAATGCTCTCAGTCTTAGTCCAGGTTTTAATCCGCATTAAGAAGCCGAATTATGGGATCCGATTTAGATACTTACCTCCCCCTTACCCCTCTCCTCCTATCAACCCCCACTCCCCCTTTCTACCTCCCACCCGAGTCTTAACGACAGCTACCTATTGAAATTGAGCTATAGTTGAAGCTGATTGAAGTTTATACATTTAATATTGAATTTGACCTATTTTAATTATTTTACTATTGATATTTGTATTAATTTTAATTAAGTTTATATACTTTTATAGCTTTTTTTCAAGATTTTGTTTTATGTAAAGTAATATAATTGTTTCTTTTCTTGTATATATATTTGATGTATATTGAAACTTAGCATCGTATTTTTTCTATCTTGTTCACATCATAATATTTATGTTCACATCATAATATTTATATAACATCTCAAGGAATAACAAATAATCTAACCACCCTTTTAATTCCCATTATGTGGAATATTTTCATTTTCCCTCATTGATTAAGAAAAACTACCTTGACGTCAGCCAATACTGGCTGGATACATAATGATTCGGGAAGTAGAATAAAAAACAAAATAACATAAAAAGAGCTTGGCTACAAATAAACATAAACAAATTAACATCATCATTTGCGAAACTATTTCAAATTTACGTACAAAATATAATTTTTTACTTAACACAAAGAACCCTATGCGTAGCCTGCTGTATGCGGGATAGAGCGTGAAAAACGTACATTCTCATTTAAACGATTGCTCGTTCAAAAACAGATACTGAACACGGAAGTTTAATTAAAGTTTGAGAGGGCTTGTACACAATGTGTTTTAGACAAGCAAACGACGTTTCATTATATTAATAATTTGAAAATTATTAACCTGTGAATTCGCCCCCGTGGTCAAAGGAGAAATAACTTATTGTTGTATGTCATGTGTCATGACACCTTCTAGATATATCAAAATTAATTAAGCCTTATCTTACTCGATAAATGACCTTGAATAATTGAATAAATGAATTTTTGAGTTAGAGATTATTCAAGACAAAAATTATTTCTCAATTCAAGCCATTATTTCCTGAGATTAGCAAGTTCAACTAGGCAAGATGTTTAGGTTTATATACAATACATATATTTTTTTTTAATAAAAAAAAAAAAAATTCGAGGTCAGTCGGGGCGCAGGGTATAAAGTGTGATTTTAAAACGGACTGGTTGTGGGTTCGATCCCCGCTCAAGGAGATGAAATATTTACTTAAATTAAGATTTCCATTTCTTGGCTCTGGTGTCGAGACAAAGCGCGGCGTTCAGTTCTGCCACTTAACACGCAATGCCACCAGAATGTGACAGAAAGTGGGGAACATAGTGTCTTAACACTAAGCTCCTTCTGCCTACCCTGCGGTATGTGCCACTCAGTACATGTCTACTAAGTTGTCTCTAAAGGTAACATATTTTTTAATTTAAAATGAATTCAATAAATGTAAAGTGATATTCTTTTTATAATGTAGTGTTGATATTCCACTAATGTAAGTGATAATTTAAATTATTCCTTTAAATTTGACATTTGTTACTCTTCATACGACTTAGTAGGTAAGATAAAATAAAACTAAAACAAAAACAATTTATAATAAGTAAATAATGTATTAAAAGCTATTTTTTTTCTTTTGTGCATGCAATCTCTTTAGCTATCTAAAATGTAAAATCTATATTTAATGCTATAAAGCTAAAGTGTTAGTTTGGTTGAACGCGCTAATCTCCTGGATCGAATTGGAAGAATATTTTCATTATGGGTAGTCCATTTTTAAGTAAAGCTATATTATGTTATAATAAATCACGTGTAGCTCTCTGTACCTGTGGTAAAAGTTGTCTCGGCAATTCTCAATATGTCACATGTCACATTTAACTCTTAGTTGTTTAGATACAATTGACCATATAGGGAAAACATTCAAAAGCTAATATTATTTATATATTATTTATTTTATTATTTCAGTTTCACGCTGTATCCCGCATACAGCAGAATAGGCAGAGGGAACCTAGTGTTAAGACACTCCATTCCCCACTTTCTGCCCAATTCTGGAGACATTGCGTGTTGATTGGCAGAACTCAACGCCGCGCTTTACCTCTCGACACCAGAGCGAAGAAATGTAAATATAAATTAAAGTAATAACTAATATTATTTATATGTATATATACAAAGAAAGATAAGATTATTTATATACATAAAACAGATAATTTTCGTAAATTTCTTAACCAAGTGATTATTATTTACACCGACTCGCCTTAAATTTGTTCGCGACATGCCCCTTTAAACGACGCTTTTAATTAACGTATGTGTGTTTGCAGACTGTATCTCGACAACAGCTTTATTAGCTGATTAATTTATACACTGCTTACAGACATTGAGCATCAAGGAGGTGTTAACGTGGATTAATGGGTTAGAAATGTTCTTATATTATTGAGGAAAAACTTCTAGATTTAGCTTTAAAATAATTAAAATTATTATCTAATAGAACAAAAGAATTGTGTCTCGGTGTTACCGTAAATTTTGTAACTCATTTCAACGTAAAACCAAAACAGTCTTTACAAAAGCATTAATTTTCGCGATTTTATAGTAGAACACAGTTAAACCCAACCATTATTTACATCATGTTTGATACACTAGAATGAATAGAAACTTTCCACCACAGGACTCACTCCTAAAAACTTTGAAATTGCAAGCCTACCACAACAGAAGACAAGGCATCGCGATTTATGTAAGAAATCGTTGACGGTAATTTGATATAATAATTGTGGAAACAGACGAATAAGAGTTTCGTTTAAAACAGCCATTACAATACGTTTACTAATGATTCATTCAATATAATATATTCAAAATAATGAAGCCTAATAGTTTCGTATTTGTAGGTAAGTACTTATATGTATTTATTCGCTTCTATTTTGTAAGCTAGCATAAATTATTCCACATAACAATGTCAGTAAAACAAATTAAATACATAAATACTCCCAAATAATTGGCATTTCTTGATATATTTACTCAAAATAAATTGATTACTAGCTGCAATTAAATTAATTTTATAGTTAGGACACCCCGTTCCCCACTTTCCGCTGAGTTCTGGAGGCATTGCATGTTGAGTGGCGGAACTCAACGCCGCGCTTTACCTCGAACCACCAGAGCGAAGAAATGACAATATAAATATTTAATTTCCTCGAGTATCGGACCCACAACTAATCTATTTTACAGTCAAACTTAGTGCCCCTGCACTGCGACCTGCCAAACTCAGAAATATAATATAAATTATATTTGCCTTATATTGAAGTAGTACCAGTTACATGTACTTTCCCGCATATGAAGGGTAAACAGAGAAAGCATACTGTTAGGACACTCAACTCTCTACTTTTTATACAGCTTGTAGTGGATTTTTTCTTTCTTTATATATTGGCAAAATACGGTGCGATAAAGCGAATAAAATGGCGTCGTAAAAGGGAACTCTCTGTTTACTGCTACAATACATAATATATAGGAGGTAGAGATAGAAAAATCCATACTTTATCAATTACTATTTGCCTCCCCCCAGATAGAGGCGCTGCGCCCTGACGCTCTGAAATATCAAATTTGCGCGCCGTCACATCATCCCTCATCTAATGAATATTTTATCGCTTCAGGGACGAAATCAAACGCGTATTGGAAATATTTATCGTTATTAACCCGCGATGGAACTTCTATTTGTGCAGCCATTTGTGATGTGTTGAGGTCGCGCGTGGATAGTCGCTTGTAGAGTTTGATTTGTGGTGAACAAAAAACATGGTTTTTTTTGTTCTTAGGCTTTTTATCATATTGTTGGCCTTTATAGAATCATTAATATTGAAGCCGTCGTAACGCGGCAGAACCTCATGTTATAGTTAACTCGATGGTTGTGGGTTCAATCCTCACACGGGGAATGATTATATTTAAATTATTTTCACATGCCGTTCTGGTGGACAAAATGTGGCAATGAGCCACTTAACACGCAATGTCTCATAACAGGATAAGAAGTGGAAAACTGGGTTAAGATACTAATCTTAACACAGTTATGGTCCTCCTTTGGTCAGGGTCCTCAGTTCACGTAAAATATTATATTACATTGAAACGAAAAAGTTTTATATCACATAAATAAACATCGCCATGGAAGTGAACGTGACCTTACCAAAGTTGCACTAACGAAGCGTAGGAGCTCGAAATCTGAATAATTACTGATTATTATTGGCGCTGAGGGAGATGAGGGTGAGATAGAGACATTATAATTCGTTTATTTTCTCATCTTGACTCTAGTGGGTGCATATATTAGGAAAATTACACTAATAGACTCTATTAACTTGATTTATTATTTCTATTTAGATTTTGTTGCCTTGTTTTAGTTTGAAGAAAGAGCTTCTCTATAAAATATGCCAATGTTGGTAAGTTTATTATTTATTCATTTGAAAAATAGTAATTTGCAAATAAATAAACAGTTGGGCCAACTAGTCTATGCTATAAAATCAAAATATTGCATTTAATAAGTACAGCTCCACGCTTTATCCCAAGCTCAGTAGCCAGAGGGAATGGAGCGCCAAACTCTACGGTCTCTCCATACCTCTCTCGCTTATTCAACTGTCATCTACCCGCACAGAAATGCCCTAAGAGGTTCCCATGCTGTTTTCGTGACCTTTATCCAATATTATCGATACTGTTATCTCGAAATCGAAGTCCTCTGTTCTCTCTCTTAACTCTCATTCTTGATTATTATTTTTTTCATTCTCTCCACCCTCATTCTCTCGAAGTGCCGAAACAACAGTAATTATGAATGTTAATCATTATTGAACACCAATTATCTCATTGCAAACGATCAAAGGATAGTTAAATTATGTCATTAAGCTATTTATCGACTAACTTAATGATTCATTAATTGTATCAGAAAACGAGTTAAAAAAAAAACTCTGCTATCGCTATCAGTAGACAGCAGCAGCGGGCTCGCAAATTAAAACCGAGCAAACATGGACTTAGCCGTTTTATTTTAATTGGCTTTTATAACCGAAAACGGATGATTAATGAGAGAGGCTACGAAAAAGTTGTATATAATATTAGTTTAAATTTTAGTACAAAGTACCTTTTATTGCGGTTGAACTTGAAAATATTTTGACGTTTGGAGTGAAAGTAAAATTTTCGATTATTTTTTTTATTCTTCTGAACGAAGCGAAGTAAAGATTAATGAAGGAGTTATTTCTCTTGTTTCTTTTTTGTAATTAGTGTGTTTTTAATTTTATCTATAATTTTAAGTGAATATTATTTGCTTCACTTGAGCTCTGGAGCTTTTTAAATTATTATTATTATAGTGATTGTGATTAAGCGTTAATATTTTTATTTTTAAAATTTTGTTTTAAAGCAAAACTTATGCGTTTATGCCTTCGTTATTTAATTTATACATTCTAATCTATGCTAAGATAATTTATTAAATAAATATTCAATTAAATCAGCTTCCCGCTGTATCCCGCACACAACATGGTAGGCAGAGGGAAAATAGTGTTAAGGCACTCCGTTCCCCACTAGCCGCCGAATTATGAAGGCATTGCGTGTTGAATGGTGGAACTCAACGCCGCGCTTTGCCTCGATATCAGAGCGAAGAAATGTAAATATAAATTTAAATAAATATTTCATTTTCTCTAGTGGGGATCGAACCCACAACCAGGCGCGACTGGCCACAAATGGCCCCATAATTTATGATTCGATAATTTTATATTTTGCAGTAGCATATGAAGAAATTATTCTGTACTTTGTAACATGAACTAATTAGCTCAACGAAGCAAAAAGTAAAGAAAAGTCAAGTAACAATTACTTTATAAAAAAATGTAGAAAATACAAAGAACATAGAAACGTAAGATAATTAAGTAGTCACAAAGCTAATCTGGACAAAACCTTTATCTGAAACCGAGCTTATTCTGAAATTTGGAAAACCTACTATTTATGATACTCGGATCCTCTTAATTTCAATGATAATGTTTATAGAACGAAGAATTCTACAAATAAAAATATATTTTATGGAAAATATACAGCTTTGAGGCCAGTCGTGGCGCAGGGGTACAAAATGTGACTGTTAAATCAACTGGTTGTGGGTTCAATCCTCACTCGAGGAAATGAAATATTTATTTACATTAAAATTTTTATTTCTTCGCTCTGGTTTCGAGGCAAAACGCGGCGTTGCGTTCCGCCACCCAACACGCAATGCCTCCAGATCTTGGCGGAAAGTGGGGAACGGAGTGTCTTAATACTAGGTTCCCTCTGCCTAACCAGCTGTGTTCGGGTCTTGTCTTGTCTTGCTTATCTGTGTATCGTTAGATAAGGCGCGAAGTTGAATTACGCTTGGTAAAAGGTGGCAAATAAAATGAATATATGGATAAAACTGTATTACTCGATACATAACCAATAATAGCATGGTAAGCAGAGAGGATGTCTGATTGACGATGTGATTCTTCGCGGTTAATCATTTAGTGTCACAAACAACGCTTATATGTATATTCGTTATTTCCTCCAGAATTTGACGGGGAGTGGGACGGAAGTATAACGTTAGGTTAACTAGGTTAACGTTAGGTTCCCGTCTACCTAATCTGATATGTGCGAATAGGATACAACGTGCTTAAAAGTGTGTATAATCAAATAACTGTGCAAAAGTATGTACTCATGACGGATTTGATCCCTCCTTCGAAGCAAAAACAAAAAAAAATCGGGAAAAAAAAGTTGCCGGAAAATGGGGAACGGGGTGACTTAAAACTAGGTTCCCTCTGCCTAGCATTGATATTACTGATTACTGATATAACGTGAAGCTCATTTTTATATATATACCATACATACATACGTTTTGTGTGAACTGCTCTATTGCATATTAGCGTAAAGCTTAAAAAGCGGCAAATCATAGATTGTAGAAATATTATGATAAAATTCTTCAATACAATATTATTTCTATCATTTTTAATTACTTCATAATTAAAAACGTGAATATAAAAGCTGCAATTATTCGAGTTCATCCGTATGAAAGAGATTGTTAGAATTTAAACCTTATAACAACATCTCGTTTATAGATTTTAAATTAATTTATAAAATCGAACTTAAGTATATGTTTTGTTAAAAAAATAAATATATGATATTATCACTGATGTTCACACTTATAATAAATACTTAATTTTAACAAATATATACTTATCGTCCCTTAAAAGCTCTTTCTATATGATACTACTTTTATAAGTATTGAAGACGCATACAAACAGTATTCACATTTAACAGCGACGGTTGGTTGCACTCAGCTTTGTATATACATTACAGTCGTACATACCTGCACTTCATTATTGCACAAAAACGCAGTTGGCTCGTCCTCTGACCGACACAAAGCTACTTTAATGAACTAACTTCCGCGTCCTCTCGTGCGGAAGACAGTACGTTTGTGTTGATTTCATGTGATAGTGTTGAATGTTTCTCTGTAGGCTTACTTTTAATTAATTTAAACTCAGTATTAAAGAACTCCATTCCCTCCTTTCCGCAAAATTTTTGAGACATTGAAAGTTGAGTGGTGGCAATAATCGCCGCGCTTTGTCTTATTGTCATAGTAAGAAAGAAAGTAACTCCTTCTCCTGAGTGGGAATCGAACCTTCGCGCTTAGAGCCACACACTGTACTGCTGCACCGCGGACTCTAATATTTTAAAACTTGTATTAGAAATTAAAAGCTTTCTATGAGACAAGTTTACTTAATAAACAAATATTAAATGTGTATATCAAATACAGCTGTTTACTTGAAGATCCATCTAGAAAATCTATCCTAGATCTAAGCCTAGCCCCAATGCCATTGAGGCCACTGAGGCCACTGAGGACAAATATCGTGATTATCCTTTCAGGTTATTGCTTAAAGGCAACAAAACACTTGATCTCTGTAGCAGAAAACAACCAAGTATTAACAAGCATCCGCCCATCTCCATTGTATCACTATAGCATTGGTTATGCTTACAATCCAGTGGGAATTCAAAGATATGTTCTTGAATTATATAGTTTCAGAAGATATTTGTGAGACCAGTCATGGTGCAGGGAAACAAGTGTGTGTATGTAAGCGCGACAGGCTGTGAAATAAACTAAATAAAAGTAAAATAAAATAAAGATGTTTATATAGAGAATAGATAAATTTATTCTGTATATTGTAGTCCCATTTGGAGGATTGATCATACCAAAATAAATATAATTTTCCGCTCTGCTGATATAGCGCGACGTTAAGTTACGGCGTCCAGCAAACAGTTTCTTAAAAATTACACCAAAAATGGGGAACGGACCGTAAAAAGTCATAAAACGCATTCTTTTACAATATTCCTCTCTTAATACTCTCCTACACTGCCCAAGGACTTACAATTTTAACATTCTACGCCACGTAGTTCTACTCGCCACTTCGCCTGCATATCCCATACAATACTTTTATTATGTCGGATTTGCCAACAGGTGTATCTGCATCAACATTTAATCATTAACTCTATGTGTAGATATACCTAGAAAAAAATTATATACATTAAATTAGAAAAGAAAAGATGAATAACACCAAGAGTTTTACTAGTTACAGTATATTCAGTGGTAGTGGCCCTTATGAGGAGCTAAGCATAATTAAAACGACGCTTTGTGCGTCTAGAGCTTCCTGTTCTCTCTTATACTGTAGATTCTAAATCCTGTAATTACAAGTTGGTAGTTACCTCTCTATGGGCCTTGAGTTATTGTGAAGATGAGATTTCTATGAAGATGCCTCTATATATAATAAGCTTTTGTTACTTTCACCTCTATCTATATATTTTACAATCAGTTAATTTAAATAAAAAAAATACTTTATCTCACGTCTGAGGCTGGTGGGGCAGTGGACCAGAGACAATCACAATGTTTCCTATTTAGACCTTTTGCTGACCACGCATTTGGAACAGTATCAGGTTGTCGTGATTTGGGGTCTTTAAATCACTGGCTGGTACGGAGTGTAGTGTTCTATAAACGCGACATTCGCAGAACACAAGCAACTCGTCACGTTTTGCGTCGTTGACTTCTGGGCGTAATTGTGTAAAATTTTTGGAAACTTTTGCCGATTTTTTTTTGCACTTTTGGCTATTGATAGTAATGTAAAGAGGCTGGCAGTTAATTTGGACATGGAGAAGCCCTTCGATCGAGTGTGAGACGGGGCGATCCTTGCAAAACGTTCATCTTACGGGCTTCCCGAGAATTAAATGGGCGCAGCATCAAGGTCGCTATCGACGGTTTCTGCTCCGATTACATGCTTCTGCATATCAATGACATATTAGAAGATTCTAATGTACATTGATATGATGATGAGAACACAGTGAACGCTGTATACTCAGACCGAGCAAGTCTTTTTAGAAAAAATGTCGAAATATTTTAGTTGGATATAAACAAACTAAATAACGACGAAGTGAATAGTGCATTATCGCATATGCTTCGTTGGTTTGATATTAACAATTTAAAGTTAAATGCCAAAAAATTTAAATGCTTTTTAATATATCTAGAGCGTTATTCCACTCTTAGGAAAGAAAAGTACTTACGTTTACTTTACGCTTTACTTTATGAATCATTTATAGAATTATCCTTTTACGTTTTTATGTTTGTCGCAAATAGACAGACAGACAGACGCGGCTGAGGATTTTTTTATAATCTTGACAGATATACTATGTTATTTATAATATTAATAGATATATTATAGATAATTCTTATACAGACAGTTGTGGCGAAGCGGCAAAATGTTTAATATAAACGCGACGGGTTGTGTGTTTGTTTCCCATTCGGACTCTGGTAAAAAAAAAACACAAATCGTGATTATTCGTAATGTCTCAAAAATAAAACAGAAAGTGGAAAACCTCGAGGTCGAGTAGGAGTGTCTTATCACTATTTTTGCTCGGTGAACCGTGAGTGGAATAACGCCTGAAGCTATAAAGACATTCTATTCATACAGTGCTACTATGAAGTCGTAAAGGTAAATGTACTTTAAGTGTAAGAAACGTGCATGACATTTCATTTTAGTTGAAATTTTAACTAACTTTAGAATGTCCTTCTCATTAGGAGTAATTTCTTTTACGAGTGCTCAGAACTGAGTAAGAATTTTTATAGTTAAATGTAAAATTAAATTAAATCACCAAATTCTAGACTCCTTCAAATAAAGTAATTTAAAGTAAGCGTCTTTTTATGTTAAGGTAAATACGTTTGAAATACAAAATATTCATCACTGATTTATTAATATTTTTACCAAAATATTATCTTGGGTAATTTCTAAACGTTTAATCAAGAATTTGCTAAAAAGGATAAGTTTCCCAGGTCGATACGACACGGGTATCTTCAAAAACCACGTCTATATCCACCTCATTCTTCATCTGTGAAGGTTGCTCGTCTACCATGTCGTTTCCAAAAAAGAAAATGCTTTGTATTATAATGTAACCTAATGTAAATAAGCATAACGTTACCCGTAAACCTAAGTATTGGGGTGGGGTGAGTTTGTCTCCAGTGTATCAAGTCGACCTTTTGCATAGGATAGTATAATTCAATGGTAGGCAAGACACAATCGACGGCTCCAAGTATCTATTGTACACTCAGTAGCTACACCCCGGTAAACAACGTCGGCCCGTGGACTAAATCTGGTGAGGGGAACCTGAATGCTCCAGCAGATGGTCTGTATCGTCTTGTCGCCGTGGCTTTATATATACCTATGTATAATTTATGTTGTCGGCTTTATGTTTTTTCCGCGTAGTAAGGAACGCAGATAAACGCAGATAAACTCATAAATTGCTAGGAACAAGTGAATAAGTAAAAAAATATTATCACTACAAAGTTATTTAAAAAGTCTCCATTCTTTATGAACAAAGTAAAAAACATTTACAGTACATTCGCAAGTGTCATTTAATATTTCGTATGTACTCTAAAAGTACACAAAACTGAATAAAATTAAAGAAGTTAATAATACACAGATTTGCTTAAATAATTTTTTTGAAAGAAACCAGCCTTTAAAGTGCCGTCGAGAGCATCTTAAAACCAAATTTCCAAAGTCCTCGTCCGCCGAGAGCGAGCCGCCCCGAGTGACGCAAGTTTTTACCAGTACTTCGCTGGGCCGGGTTAGAAGTTTAACCGGCTTACAGTTAGGTTACAAGATTAAACGATTTCTGTTTTACTTAAATCAACGAATTTTATCACAATAATATTCTCCACTTACTTCATTTTGAACAAAAATATGTCTTATAGGTATTATTATCTTTGTTGAGTAATAAATAATAATAATGAATGAAACAATGAGACCGCTGTAGTGCAGTGGAACAACATTTGACTATAAACCCGATGGTTTTGTCTTGATTCCAGTCGGGGGAATGATTTTATTTTCTTTTCCATTTTGTCAAAGTATTAAATGTCAAGTGACATTTATTAACGAATGGTCTTTAAATATCGAATAAAGAAATTTTGATAATTCTTAACAATTTGGTCACCCAACAAGGTATTGGAAAAGTTGTTAACAGAAAGCTTAATTTAGTATTAATAATCTAAAAATTACTAGTACTCGTTGAATGTTACAGTTTTCTCAGTTTTCCAACTGATATTCCACATTGGTATCAAAAAGAATCATCTCGATATGATTTTAAGCTTCCGAGCAATTTGTAAGATACAAAAAAAATAACGAATTTTAGCACACGTGTATGGAAGCCTAAATAGATATTATACGGATATTATCCTATTTCTATAATATTACCTAGGGTCCAACCAGAATAGCTGACCCAAGACCCGAGACCCGAGACTTTCTAAAGATTTAATAAACAAAAAAAAAGAGAATACTTTCTACATGGGCCCACCACACTTTTAGAATAGCGGATTTTTATCGCTTGTGTTTGTTTATGGAAAAGACAAGGCAAACGAGCGCACGTGTCACCTGGTGGTAAATGCCACCCTCAACCCCTTGGAACACCAGAGGAGCTACAGGTGTGTTGTGTCAGGTGGTGAGGAAGATATTTAAGTTTGTAACATACTGTTGAGGGCTGGGCTTATTCGTGTAGAGCCAAGAAACTAGGCAAGATTTTCAGCCATTACAGGAATAGCTAGAAATAAATCAGTGTTCTTCCACGCTCTCCGCACGCACCGCTATCGATAATGACGAACGCATCTCAAGTATGTGTCAAAAACGTTCCAAAGGTACCATTAAACAATGAATGGAAATCTATAGCGTTTTTCTCCAAGGTTCTAGGTGAAGTCCTACAAGTGCAATTCAACAGTATGCACTGAGCAATGCTCATATTTCCAAAAAGAGTATTTAATATATATACTGAACCTGTAGGCACAGTAGAGGTATTTCGAAAAATTATCTCTAAGTGCTCCTCTACACTATCTAATGTACTTATATGACAAATATCAATTTTCTTACTCCATTAATTTCGTCTGTACGTTAATAATATTATTATTATTCGCTATTTATCAATAATAATACAAATTTCTTAGATTCATGATATATTTCTTTAATACACAGCTTTACATATATAAATATATGTAATATACATATCCATACATATATTTTCTTGGTATTCATATGAAACGTATATGTATATCAAAAAAAGTAATAAATTTCGAATTGGAACGTTTATTACGTATAAGGCACCTATTTGTGATATCTTTATATTAAAGTCAGGTAATAACGCGTCACAGTCGCACTTGACACAGCCTGTCACTCTGACGAGACACTCAACTGACACTCGTCCTCCTCTCCGATATAAAAAACACAGTACAGATACTCGTATATAGTTCTTCGATCACTTTTAATAGATAAAAATCAGTAAATAGGTGACAAAATCGATGCTTTTTCTAATAGTAGGTACATATGCAGTAGATGGAGATTGACAAAACTTTTGAGTTATTTTTTGTAAATAGAACTAATTTGGTAAGTCCTTCTATCAAATGCACATTTTATCCTGCAGGACTAGCGGACGCGCGCAGCTTCACCCGCTTATTTGCACCTTTAGGGGTGAATTCTAAAAGAACCACGAAACACGTGTTCAATAAAATGTTTTAACAGTCTGAATTATTTTTTTTAAAAGAATCGGTTGCAATTTTTAAAAAAATCCATGCAAACTTTCAACCAATAGGGGTTGATCCCTTTAGATGTCCAGATTATGAAAATAAACATCTGTCCAAATTTCACGTTTCTACCATCATCAGTTACGGCTGCGCATGCGTCTTACCTCAGTCAGTCAGGTACATGTCCTTTTATATATATAGAAGAAGATAGGCAGGGAACCCTAAATCTTTCCCTGTATTTGAGACTCATTGCATGTTGAGAGCAGCAGAGCCCAACAACTACTTCTGATATATAGATTTTTATTTCTCACTCGAACTTTCATCCCACAATTATATAATTTTACATATCATATCAATTTACATAACTCGCAGCACCTACAGGGTGCTCTCCGTTGCTGGTTTCCCCAAGTTAGAACTTACGACGCAAAAAAACGTGGTCTGTATCTTAAAAATTGAAATGTAATAATTAATTGTACTAAATATAAATACACACAAAAATACATACAAAAATATATGTAAGAAGTGGAATACGTAACCCATATTTCATTTAACATGTACATCATTTATTATGCGAGTGCTTACTTCATACAGAATGCAGTTGAAATATTAAAAAACACGTTAAAATGAATATTTATTTAGTGGAAATTCAAATATAAACTACTTCTCATCAAAATTAAGTTTTAATAAGAAATATACTACGTTTAAATGTTTATATTTTTTTAAGGTAATAACTAGAAAAATTAATTAGTTGTGTTGTCGAATTTGAACCTGTAGTTCGTATTGTTGATGCCTATTATAATATTTATTGATCAATTTGCAACTATAAAATATATGAAACTGGATTTGACCCACTTGTAATAATTGTATAAAACTTGTCGGTTATGCGTAGTTTAGGTAACTGACATTGACATGACACCACAATCTACAGTGGAACTCTTCAGAAGATACTATCGGAAACATACTGGGGGCAATATGAAGTGGTTCTGCTTGTTGTACCGTCTAATGAAATGGTTTTAGTTGGGGAGGGAGGTAAATAATGTTGACTACTTTTTGACCAGACGGTGTCATATGGGCAGGATAACTAACTGTAAGGTCATTTCAGGTGAATCGTCTTCTTGTAATGGATTTTAACGTCACTCTGAAGTAGAAAGTAGCCGAGACACATATGCCTCGGATAAAGTGGTGGTTGCTGAATGGACCGATGTAGACCGACTTCTTGGCACAAGTGACAATTCAAAATGTCTTGACTAATACAGACACTGCTCAGGAGGCTTGCGATCTAGTACAATCGGCAAATGAAGCTTGACATTCAGACGTTGTTTTAAATTTCTATAAATTAACTTTACAGGCTTCTATTTTGCCCCTTCTTAATTACCCACATGAAAATTATCTTTGCAATCTCCGTGGACATATATATTCTGTTTTTTTTTATATTACAATGTCACCATGACCGTTGACGTGCCCAACGCAAAAGGTTCTCCCAACTATGCCATTTTGTTGGAAGGAAAAGTGTGGTTTCTTTGTGTATTTTTAGTTTGTGAATTCTAGCTCTAATTCGTTATTTTTTAATATATATTTTTATTATATTTTCATTTTACTTAAAGCTTTTCTTTGTATTTTTAATCTTATAATTTATCTCCTTCAAAGTAATTACTAACAGCGTTAACAAAATGAAGCAAAAATTAATAACTTGGTATATTTGGTATATTATATTAAGCAAGAATAAATTCCATAGTTTCAATGAAGGGTATATAATAGTTTGTACAAAGTTCTTCTAAATTGGATTTAAAATAAACTGGGAGTTGGCTCGTTCGGTGTCGGTCGGTGTCGGCCGGTGTCGGTCGGTGTCGGTTGGTGTCGGCCGGTGTCGGTCAGTGTCGGTCGGTGTCGGTCGGTGTGATACACGTTTGAAAGCTGGCCAGGTGCAGGCCAGCGCTCAGCGGCGACCTAACTTTGCTATAAAATACTCTTACCTAGGTAGATGTGCGTCCCTCAATTTTTAGCGTAGTAAAATGTCACTTAGACATAAGCTGACATTATACAAAACTTGTATAAGGCCCATTCTGA
>DWAP01000661.1:0-19552 GCA_018230625.1 Heliconius eleuchia
CAAACTGAGGCAGGCTAAAGTTCAGATTGCGCGATGGAACTTGAACAAGATTTGTAGAATCTAAATCAAACATCATAAATTAGAGACGAAGAGGCATAAATAAAAGGAACTCGAAAAAAATATCTTGAACCAGGTCAAGGGCGGCAACTGCGGCTTTAGCGACTTAAATGAGGCGCTACAGCCGCGGCTCACTACCATATAGTATTGTGGTTGTAATCATTGAAGATGTCTATACTTCCATAATGTCATCATCGTCAAATCATGCTAGTTCTTAATATTTCCAAGTCGCTAATAAATGTAAAAAAAAGCTACACACTGACAACATTACACGAATCCTTGTTTTATGTCTTAACTCTTTAGTGTTCTTGATCTAAATGTCTCTATTTTTATAAATAATTGTTTAGTAAAACAACATAATTATTATATAGAAAATACAAATAACATATAAGAATTCACTAAACTCATTATTTATTATAGTTGTCTTTTTTTGTGATTATATTTGTTTCCCTGCTCAGTTCTTGAAGAAAATAGTGATGTGGAATTCTCATATCACAAAATATAGGTTCCTTCTTTCTAGCCCAATATCATGGAAGACATATTTATTTTTTATAGAAAAATAATTATCACCTCAACAGCCTCTTCATCGGCTGCAAACTGGTCAGTGACTTTTTCTTGAGGTTTACTATTGAGCTTGGGTACATCTTTGCCAGGCTCGTCTTTAATCTCCTCTTTCTTCTCAGTAATCTTGAAAGCTTCCAATATGCGGTGAAATTGTCTATACATCGGTTCCAGTTCGTGAAACTGTATGTTTTCTTGAACGTATCTGTAATAACAAGACATATTACATAAAAAAAAAGTATTTTTTAAATCTATATTGTATTTAACGTAATTACTAATTATGCCAAAAATAAATCATAGCACGCAATGCCTCCAAAATTCGGCTGAAAGTGGGGAACAGAGTGTCTTAACACAAGCTTCCCTCTGCCCATCCTGCCGTGAAGCTGTGTGAAGCCTAAGTGTGGAATAAAATATAAACAATATGCCAATAATGTTATAAAATACTAAAGACATTCTCAACATAATTGAAGTTTGGACCCACAATATTCGTATTAATATGACTTATATAATAATTGCGGCACGTTGGCATACGCCCTTTGGTCATGTCTATAATATGTGTCTATTTCAAATCAGATCGCTGTATCCTGCACACAGCAGGGTAGGCAAATGGAACCTTGTGTTAAGACACTCCGTTCCCCACTTTCCGCCGACGCTCAACGCCGCGCTTTTCCTCGACACCAGAGCGAAGAAATGGAAACATAAATTTAAATAAATATTTCATTTCTTCTAGTAGGGATCGAACCCACAACCAGTCGCTTTTACAGTCCCACTTTGTACGCCTGTGTCACGACTGCCTTATCTGACTATTTTTATTCTATTTAAACAGTTTCCAATAATTAGAAACATATATAATATGAATAGCACTCAAATTTGCAGCTCTTGCAAAGTGCTTTAACTTATTAAACCATACATTCTTATCGAGCTATGTGAAAATACCAATATAAATTAAAAAATAAATCAGCTTAACGCTGTATTCCCCCCTGCACAGCAGGAAAGGCAAAACCGGCGTACCTATTGTTAAGTTGTTACTTATAATATTTAAATATATTTCCATAAACAAGATGTCAATTTATTTATGGAAATAATTAAATTCATTAACTGTGAAGTTAATTTGATAATAAAAAAAATAATCGAATATGTACATACTCAATGTCTGCTTCTTTTGCATTTTCCTTGTCGCTAGATTTGTGACTATCCTTGTTGGAGGGGTCCATTTCCTTTATTTCCTTGCGTTTCTGTTTCGCCGCCTTCTTCTTTTTCTTCTTACGTTTGTTTTTGTTGGTTTTATTTGCATGGGACTGTGTAAAATAAAAAATATATTAAATCAAATCTACACACAGTATGCCGCACTCAACAGGGTAGGCAGAGGGAACCTAGTGTTAAAGGTCCGTTCTGCACTTTCTGCCGATTTCTGGAGCCATTGCGTGTTGAGTAGCGGAACGTAATGCCGCGTATTGAAATATAAATCTATATAATATTTCATATCCTAGAGTGGGGATCGAGCCCAAAACCAGTCCATTTTACAGTCGCATATAACATTTTACATAATATGTAAAACATAATATGGAAGCTGTTGGGAC
This sequence comes from Heliconius eleuchia, assembly GCA_018230625.1. Taxonomy (NCBI): domain Eukaryota; kingdom Metazoa; phylum Arthropoda; class Insecta; order Lepidoptera; family Nymphalidae; genus Heliconius; species Heliconius eleuchia. Next base: position 2,199 of record DWAP01000661.1, read on the forward strand.
ACGGTTCATTCAATTGTGTCTGACTCTAAACACAATGGTTGTAAATTCGTTTCCCACTCATGGAAATGAACTATTTTGTTTTCCTTTTGTTTTCCTTTTGTACTGGTAAGAAGAGGGTTTGTGAACTTGGGGTTATTTATCGCCACTCAACATGACATGTTTCTTAGAATGAATGGGAAGCTGAATAGTGTCTCACACTAGGTTTCCTTCGGTCTATCATACTATACATGTGGTACAGAAATAAAGCAAAAATAAATTTAAGATATGAATGGATATTACAAAGATTTGATTTTTAAAATTAAATTTTAAATTTATGAAACTTCAAAGAGATTTAATAAAACTGAGCTATCAATATAGTTTAATATAATAATAACTAGTCTTACATTTATCTTTTATGTAAAACTATCTAAATCACAAATTTTTATATACCTCTTGTTTAGAAATCACTGGTGGTTGTGGTGCTTCTGGAATGTTGTCATCGTCAGAGTCTCCCTCTTCTTCTCCATCATATTCAGAACTAATTACAGGTGCAGTAGGAGGTTCCACTTGCTTACTCGACTCTAAGCATAATTTTAAATAAAAATGTTAAACTTAAATATATATTATGGAAATTTTGAATAATTATGAATATCATCATCATCATCGTCTTTATGCAGTTCAGAAATGAAATTTAATGTTTTTAGATATTTGTATGTGAAGACATATAAATAGAAATACCTAAATTTGGATCAAAGTTGACACAGAATTTCAAACAAATATACAAACTTTGGTTATGTTAACCAAAGTTATATAATTTTTTTAACTTCATGTTGTGTCCCACACATAGCAGGACAGGTAGAGGGAACCTGGGAACATAGCACTAAGACATTCTGTTCCTGTTGTCACTCTTTGTAATGAGAACTAGAATGTTAAATATTTTATATCCTCAAGTGGGAATCAAATGCACAAGGCACACTTATGCTCCTGGGCTACAACCGAAGTAATGTTAATATCAGCCTATAGTGACAGCATAACAGGAAAAATATACAGAATGGTAGTCCTACTATTATCTTTACCTAAATAGGTTCAATCCTCACTGTGAGGATTAATTATATTTTAATTATTTATATTTTCTTGCTTTGGTAGACAATATGTGTCCCAAAAAGTAGATAGAAAATAGGGACTATATATGTAGCATAGTGGCTAAAGGGACCCTCCTTTTAGCTATCATGCTATGTTTGTTAGCCTGCATTTTAAATTTTTCATATACAAGAAAAAAAAATACCATTTTCTTTATCACTTCCTAATGCTGCTTGTCTTTGATCCTTGTAAGCAAGAGCTTCTTCAAGTGCCTTTGGTAGCACTACACCTCCTGCAGGTAGTGCTGGTGGCTTGTTCCTAAACTCTTCAGGTGTATCTATTTTCATGGTTAGCAGTGATGGTAAATTGGGTGGTCCAGATGATTGACCAGGGTCACTATTTTCATCTTCATTGTCTTCTTCATCATCTATATGATCATCCCATCCTGGTGGACCATCATTTCTACTTTGCCTTACCCAACCTGGGGGACCTTGATCATCCCAAGGACTCATATTTGGGCCCATTCCAGGACCTATATTAGGAGGAGGACCCATTCCAGGTGGTCCCATATCCATAGACTGATTATAGTTACTCTTCATGTTAGGAGAACGCATCATGCCTGGTGGTAAGCGAGGCGGCATACCAGGTGGACCCATTGGCGGTGGCCCCATTCCCATTCCAGGCGGACCCATACCTGGTGGCGGTGGAGGTCCCATACCAGGAGGACCCATACCCATTAAGCCTGGTGGCGGTCCCATCCCAGGAGGCGGCATATTTGGAGGTCCACCAGTTGAACTCACCGGAGGCATGGACCCAGGTGGACCAACCGGCGGTGGAGGCATGTTCACTGGGCCCATTGATCCTGGTGGAGGAGGTATACTTCCCGGTACCATTGACACTGGGGGCGGTGGGATACCTCCGGGGCCCATTGAACCGGGAGGTGGTGGTATACTCCCAGGACCCATTGAACCTGGAGGAGGAGGAATATTTCCAGGGCCCAATGACATTGATGACACTGGAGGTGGAGGCATATTTCCAGGACCCATTGGTGGGGGAGGCATAGGTGGAAAGCTTGGCATGCCCGGTGGCGGACCTATTGATCCGTTATTGTTACCGGAATTATTCCCTGGTGGCCCATCCATGGCCAAATGATTTATGTAATTTCTTTTTTCATACAAAATTCACATTAAAATATATCTTTTTTGTTTGTAATCTTAAAAATAGGTTATTGAATATTATTTGTGATTTGTTTGATATTTCACAGACAATCGCAAAAACTTTACAGTTTAAACCACAGACTACGTGGTACATTACAATATATGCTAATGAATAGATAGTATTAGTATAAGTTAAAAGGGGTGGATAGAAACGGTTTTGGACTTTATTATATTTTAAAAATGCTCCTGAATTTAAATGTAAAACAATGGTATTGAAGTATATGTAAGTATAAATTAATATTAGTTTTACCTTTACCACACATTAAAATGTGTATTGAAATTCATTATATATAAATAATTTGATATAAGAAAATTTCAAAACGTTGTTTTTATTCACCCCTGCGTTTTTATTCACCCCAGTTGACTGGGTTTAAAATTAAAATCGATAAAAATATAATTAATAAGAATTGTGTCGTAAAGATTAAGTTATATGTTAATTACTAATACTACTTTTAGATGCAATTGTATACAAAAATACATGTCGCTTAACGTAGAGGATCATTATATACATAAATATCATTCACAATAAAATTATAAAAATGTATGCAAAGAAAATAAATTTATATGTATATAAATGCTTATAACATAAATATATGTATTATCAAAATAATGCTAAATATACATTTTTTTTAATTTTTTTTAATACTTTAAAAGTTATTAAGTGCATATTATGCACAGATGTTATATTAATAGTCTTATTAAAGTTATAATAAAGTATTAACAATAATCCCACGAGATTAATTCTATTTTAAAAAAAGCTTATGTAATTTAGTTAATACATTTAAATTTCAATTCAATTTACAATGCAAATTTATTAATTATTTGTCATTAGCTTCGTGATCCCAACATCTGTGCATTTCTCATTGGTGAATTGTTGTGATCTGTCTGTAACTTATCTACTCTTTCGTCACGATTCAATATTTCATTTAATTTATCACAACATTGGAAAATTTACTTGTATATTATATTAATTCTTTATTTAGGTTTGACATTTTTTGTTATTTAATTTATTATTTAAATAAATATGGCAGAAATGGTCGAAAAATATAACACTAAGTGTCCTGGCGTAAAACGCCTTATGCGAGAAGCTCTTGAATTAGCAGAAGCTACAGATGAATATTGTGCAAGACCTCTTGAAGATAATTTATTTGAGTGGCATTTCACCGTACGCGGTCCCAGGGGAACAGATTTTGAAGGTGGCATATACCACGGAAGAATATTACTACCCAAAGAGTATCCCATGCACCCTCCTCATATTATTCTTTTAACACCAAATGGTAGATTCGAAGTTAATAAAAAAATATGTTTATCTATATCTGGTCACCATCCAGAGACATGGCAGCCATCCTGGTCAATAAGAACAGCATTATTAGCTTTAATAGCTTTTATGCCAACTCCAGCAGAAGGGACCATTGGCTCACTAGATTACACTCCTGCAGAGCGAAAAGTTCTTGCAAAGAAATCCACAAGTTGGGCCTGTCCTCAATGCGGTGAAATAGAAAATCTATTGTCATCAATGGCAGCCAAACCTCCTACAGAAGAAGAACAATCAGTTTTAAATCAAATTGCATTTAAAGGTGAGGAGGAGCAAGCATCAAAACCTCCAACTGAACCAGCTTTTGAACCTCAGAATGTACCATTCAGTCAACAATCTTCAGAGCCATCTACTAGCTTCTTGGAACAATTGACAGAGATTCTTGTAGCTTTGTTGCTTGGGGCTATTGGAATATTTATTTTCAGGCGCTGGAATGCCTATACTAATACAGGGCCACAAATAGAATAAATTGATCAAAAATAAAATAATAATACATTACTATGTACTAGCCATGGAGTAAGTTCAATTTACTTTTTTTGTCCACATCTTTTAAATATAACAAGATTTTTACTGAGACATTTTCCTAAGCCTATTAATAGTATTATCAAATATTTTATTTTAGAATAGAATGTTTGTGTGGAGTTTTATGAAATTAAAAACAATAAAATATTGTATGTTTCTTCTTATAAGTATGTAATATAGTAACTAAGTGAATGTATTTAATTTTTTTTTCAATTTGTGCCTTAAAATTGGTTTTTATTAGTCTTGAAGGCATATATAATAAAATATCACTCAATATATGATTTTAAGTGCTTTCTTGTGAATTTGTAAATAATCATAATTTTGTATTTTGTTATATGCACATAAAATAACATGTATAATATGTAACATTTAGTGAATACTTTAAAACCTAAAATTTGTAAAATTAGCTTTGTAAATATATATTTTCTTGGTTATTATTTGGACATCTTGTTGTAAATACTTCATATCTTGTTTTACTATTTAACTTGTATTATAATTGTGACATTCCAGGAGCTTAGTCTTGAAAATTAACTATATTTATTAGAAAATAAAGAAATATTGGTAACATTACTTAAGAGATTGTCTACTTTAATGTTGAGGTAGATTCTTGTATATTTATAAAGGCTTGGTTGCTTTGAAAATTTGCTGTGCTTTTAATATATTAATAAAGTGGTTGAAATGTATAAAATTTTGTTTATTTTATTATGTTTTTCGCAAGTTAAAATTATGCAAGGAGGCTAATGCCCCTTAAAATAATGCAGGCCCTTAAAATAAAATCTAATTGCAAGCAGTGTGACATCACCACATTTTGAAAAACAATATCCTTATTACACTATATATATAATTCTTAAATGGATAAAAATTCTAACTTTTTTCAAATCTCTTAAATTTTAGCTTCATGTTTATTCCCTAGCAGGTAGACAAAAAGATGTTAACTTGATTTGAAATTTAATCAGTAAATTTAAATATGCATGCTTAAACATTACATACATACAAACATTTATATCTAGTATAAGATTAAATATATCTCAAAATAAAACCCAGTGTATAAGTTCTATGTTTATTAAATATAAATGTAACACAATAAGTATTCAATATAACTTAAGCAATGTATGGAGCAATGTTGACATTTGACATTAAACACTATCTTGGATATTACAAAACTATATTAAATCGGCTACATTCATAGGCATTTCATCAATCTGTGTCGAGTAGTACTGTTCAATGTCTCTTAAAATCCTTATGTCGTCGGACTTCACGAAGTTGATGGCGACACCCTTACGTCCGAAACGACCAGATCTACCAATCCTGTGTATGTACAACTCACGGTTGTTGGGCAAGTCATAGTTGATAACTAGTGACACCTGCTGGACGTCTATGCCTCTGGCCCATACGTCTGTTGTGATGAGAACTCGGCTGAAAGTCAGTCATTGGTATTTATAAAAAAAGTATTAAATCATCTTTATTATTAACAAGATATCTTTATTATTAAGAGCTCAAGTAATCAGGATATAATGATTTTCATTTGTGGTATATTAATTGTGATTTTATTTTGTTCTATCAAGGTAAGGAAATGAAAATAATTTAAATTTTATCCTGAATAAAAATGCACAGCCATAGTATTTATAACCACATCATAATTGTTATACAAAAATCAGCTTTTAATATCCCCAGCAATAAATATATTTAAAGAAAATATTGTTGTAGATGTTGAAGAACAATGTTACATATCTAACAATGTTTATAATTGAGAAAATGAGAGAAAAACAAATAAATTACCTTTGACCAGATCTGAATTCTTTCATAATATTGTCTCTTTCCTTTTGTGGCATGTCACCATGCATTGAACTGACGGTAAAGTTAGCTTCTTGCATTTTCTGTGTCAACCAGTCCACCTTCCTTTTAGTGTTACAAAAGATTACAGCTTGTGTTATTGTTAGCGTGTCATATAAGTCGCATAATGTGTCAAATTTCCACTCTTCACGTTCAACAGCAACAAAGAACTGTTTAATACCTTCCAGTGTCAACTCATCACTGAAAAGAAAAAAAAAACATTAATAAAAAAACAATTAAAAATAGGAAATATTTTTAATGCATATATGAAGCATCAAAGGCGTACATAAAGCTATAAATATATAATAAATAGCTATTAGCAGATGTCAAGAATTTAGTGTTGAGACAAAATTTTTACCATCCATTCCATTTTTTTATTTCTACCTGTTTAATTGCTCAGCTGTAAAACAGTGGTTCTCTATAATGGTTTCAATAAATATATATTTTTAAACACAAAAGTCATTCACACTTTTAGTGTATAACAAAGAATATTTCCACTGAATTTTCAAGATATTGTTGTATTGGGTTGAGTGAGTGAACAATGACAGCTTTGCAATGTCTACCAGAGCCAGGAAATAAAAAATAAGTAATATATAATAATTCTGCTAGTGGAGATTTAACCTTCAACTTCCAGAATCTGATGAACCTAAGTTTCTGGTCAGTGCCAAGTGTACAAACTATACCACAATGGCAAACACAGTATTTAATAATTAACAATTAACAGTATTTATGAAATGGATCATAACGAAATGGATGTTAAAATGATGAAATGCATGTTTAAATTATTACCGTTTTACAAGAATTCGGATGGGATCTGTCATAAACTTTGAGGTCATTTCAAGTATTTCATGAGGTAACGTAGCTGATATCAAGACAACTTGGGTTGCTGGCGGCAAATAACGATACACATCATAAATCTGCTCCTTAAAACCTTTGTTTAACATCTCATCGGCTTCATCAAGGACTAGCATCTTGAGGGATCTAGTACGTAGGACACGTCTCCTTATCATGTCTAGAAAATAAAACTAATAAGAAAAAAGTAATAAAGCATGATAATGTTATATATAAAAATCATACCTCGGAATCATTAATATGATATGATGTTATATAAATATATTGAACATTTATTCAAAATGATTGATATTAAATATTTGATATATTTTATGATAGAAGAGACAATTTTTAAATTCATATCATGCAGAACAAGCATAAAGACCCTATTTCTTAATAGGCAATCACAATAACCAGAGAATATAATTTGTGGATACTTTTTAATTTCCTACTAGATATATTAAATTTAAATTAATAAAATTGTGTAAGCTTCATTATATTAATATGTATTTTGTTTACATTATTTTTTTTATCTTTAGACAGACCTTGGACCCGTGTTAAGACACTCCAATATCATTAAGACACAATCTTTCCCTAATTTGACAAATTTTGGAGGCATTGAGTAGTAGAACTCAATAACATGCTGTGCCTGAGCACCAGAGTGAAAAAATGGAACTATTCAATATTTCATTTCCAAGGGATGAAAGAAAAAGAATGGGAACCAAACTCACAAATTTGCAGCATATGTTCATATGTCCCTAAACAACACCTGGCATCAACCTTACATATTTTAATTTCACCCAATAACCAGAACAAACTAGTAATTAAATTAAGCAAAAAGAACAAATTCATATTATTATAAATCTCAAGTGGACTTTTAGTTAATATTGCTTTCCACAGAGAAGTGTTTATAATAATAAAGACCTTAGCCATTTTAGTCTTCTATCCAACAAACACTCTTGATTGATAGATTGTAGATTTATCATGAACTTATAATAAAATATGTATACAACAAGGTATTTACCAAACACTCTGCCTGGTGTTCCAGAGACAACATGCTGTCCATAATCAAGTTTCCTTATGTCTTCCCCAAGGTTTGTTCCTCCAATGCAAGCATGACACTGAACAGTCAAAAAATCACCTAAGGCCAAAATAACTTTTTGAATTTGTGTAGCCAGTTCCCGAGTAGGTGAAAGAATTAGAACTTGAGTTTCACGGAGAGTGATGTCCAATGTCTGTAAAATTGATATTGAAAATGTAGCTGTCTTTCCTGTACCGGATTGCGCTTGAGCTATGACATCACGTCCTTTTACAATAGGCAAAATGCTTCGTTGTTGTATAGCTGATGGCTTTTCGAAACCTGAAAATATTGAGTAATTGTTAAATATTGACTACCATAAAACAAAAATACATGACAATTAATATAATATTACCATAAGTATATATGCCTCTTAGTAACTCATCTCGCAAGCCCATAGAGTCGAATGTGGGTATGACTTCAACATCTTCGCTGGTGTCGAATTCAACATTTGACAAATCTTCTGATATTATTTTCCGATTGTATGATACTTCTGATGCCGTCATAATTGTGTATTCGTGTACTAATTCAACTTTCTAAACGGTAATGAAAACCGTGTCAAGAAAACAATTTATGCACTCACGCATACGAAAAGTATACACTGTTTCGAATATTTTAAATATTGCTTATTACTTAAGCTTAAGATGCACGAATTTAATTAAAAACCTTAAAATAAATTGTCGTTTCTATAATATCCGTTTTATTAACACAACAACGTGCAGTTCAAAGAAAAGCAACACAAGAATACAATATGGCGGCAAGCTTAGCACAGATAATAAAATAGAAATTAATTATAAGTGACTGAGGAATAGTCACTTTTAATTTATTTCAAACATTGTTATATTTTGTTTTGAAAACTTTAACTTTATATAAAAATATAAAAACAGGTTTTAATACTTTTACAATTTAGTCTTACAATTTTGTAATAATCAAATCATGTCTATTTTTGTATTTCTCAAAGTTGTTTTATTAATTTTAAATTGTTAATTTCAAAAGCATAACAGTAACAAAATATTACAAAACCAATTGGACTTATCCCTACAGTATATAATAAATCAACATAATATAAACATAAATATTAATGACGAAACGTATAATGTAAGAACGCATTCAATTCTCAAGTTTACTTGTGGGCAAAATGAACGATTATATTTGGATTTTGAACGAATCAAAATGGATGCTGGGTGTGAATGAACTATGTACTGAAAAACGAACAGCTTTTTATTGAGTTGTGTCGTGGGCCCGATTATAATCGGGAATCCGGCATCACTGTTTTGTTTTGTAGTATTTCAAATAGTGACAAACCCGTAAAGGTGTCCTAGAAAACGATTTCAATTAAATTAGTGACCAAATTCAGAAGTCACCGTGTCGGTAATGTGTTTACGAGAGTGTCAGGCAAGCTTCCCGCAGGTGTCCCTAATAGGATGAGGACTCTGACGGAAATATTGAATGTCGGTTCAAATCAGCGAGTGGTGTGTGTCGGGCTGCCGTAGCTACTCGGTGCAAGATGGCGAGAATAAACGGACTAAAGTGTTGCTCGTGTGCTGTATGAGCGAGCAGAAATGAAATGCATATACAGGAAGGAACAAACACAACTCTGACAACATGTACCAAAATGACAGAAGAAGTAGACAGAAGACATGGTGTGAATGGGAACAGCAGTAGCAAGGGTGCCAATGACGACCCTCCTGTGCACAGTTCACCTACCGCTACCGCTACTTCGGGTGGAAGACTCAAATTTTTTAAAGGTTCCTTTTATTTTGTTTTATTTCGGCTATTTTTGTGGATAAGTTTGGCAACAATATTTATATTTTCAATAGGATCTAATAGTAAATATTTGCTTTTGACATATGTTTGAAGCAGATATTTTAGGTGCTTACATTTCTAATACAATAATGAAAACTAGAAAGTCATTCATGCTCTGATAAGCATATACAGCTACATTTGAGTGAGCAGTTGCCAATTGTGTGGGCAAGTCTCTGTGCTATTGTTGTTTTGTAAGAAGCTGGAAGCATCCTTGCGGAAACGACTTACTATATTACTTTATGTTAAATTCTTACAATGTTTCATATAAGCATAAGTCACCTTTTTACATTGTTCATTGATATATAATAAAAAATACTTTTTAAACAAATGAATAAATTACTTATCCAACATGAAAAAAGTCTTACTGAGACTGCTATATTAAGAAGACTGCTATATCAAAAAATATTATAATCATATTTAAATACAGTGATTGAATATACATATACAAACATGCAAATAAACACATTGAATTATTCCTTTATACATTGATTACCATTTAAAAAAAAATAACTAGCTTACTGCTATGTATTATAAAAAAGCATCTGGTTTTTACATCTATATCATGGTACTTAGGAACAAAGTGTTAAGACACTCTATTTCTCACTTTCCACTCAATTTTAAAATATAATGAGCAGAGTTAGCAGAGCTCAATGCCAACCTTTATCTACCAGAGTGTGGGGTGGGTGTAGGTTAAAATAATTAGAATATAAGTGGACCCCTGAGTGGAGATCAAGCTAATCATCATGTTTACAGTCCCCACTGCACCAGAGGCCTCTGTCGTAAAATATGTTATAAATTACATAAGAAATGTGAGATAGTATCTCGGTAAACATGATCATATTGATGACACTAGTAGAACCAAGTAAGCACATTGTTGTTTTATAAACAAACACTTAGGGCAAGTGTCAGTTACAAGATATGCAAATTAAACACAAGATAACAATGTTACCTTCTAATCATAATTAAGTGTTTAAACCAATATAATTAAAATGTATATTTATATTTTTATTATATATAAAAGGCTTATTAATAATACATTTAGTATTCATAACTTATATTTGATAAATCCATTTTGAAAAACAATATTTTAAGTATCTATTTTGGTGCAGCATCTGACAGTAAATACAATGACTGTGGGTTCAATCATTACTTGGGGGTGTGAACTATTTTTATTTCTTTGTGTTAGTAAGGCAATATTTGAAATTAGGTTGCAAGATGAAGAACCCGAGACTAGGTTTTCTGTTCTTACCTCATATGAGGGATAGCCAGAAGCTGAAAGAGAAGAAAACTGTTGAATAGTGTTTATTTTGTCTGAACTTTTTTGTATCGTAGCAAAGTAATCTTGTAAGTGTAAATAATAATCAGGTGATTTTCATATTTGTTTAAAAATAAAAAAGAAATGGGGAAATATTCAATACTTGTCAATACTTTTTTACTTTTAAGTAATAGAATGGGCTCTTCGGTATCTTAAATAAAAAAATTTGATTGCTATTTAAGATGTTTTAAAAATATAACTGGCTTTGGAAATTTTATTTACCAGACCAATTTAAGTACTTTCCATTTTTTCTTGTTGCCATTGTGATTTATTGAGAAATACACCAACTGTTAGACTAACAGTTCAATCCTCAGTATATTTACATTTAACAAATTCACCTTTTTAATTTTTTAAAACATGGTTAAACAAATTGCTATTTAGAATTATACCATAAGTGTACGAAAGTTTCTAAAAAATTGTGTAATAGCAAAAAAAAGAAAAGTTACTAATTTTAGATATTTATATTATTTCATACATATAAGTCAAATTTAATATAATTTTTTGTTTTTTAAATATTTTTTGCTTTAAACTAAACCTAAACAATTTATATTCTCACTTTAAAAGTATCTAATAAAATGTAAATAACACAGACATAAATTCAATATAGTACTGAGATACCATTTTGTAAAATTTAATGTTAATTTAAACACTGTGTAAATACATAAATATTTTTTGTAAATTTAAATGTTATATATATTTTCATAAGACATAATTTGAAAAATATATATTCTGGAATATTACCATATTATATAGTGTGTTTTAACCTTGTTATTTTTTCACTGCCATTAAATAAAATTTAAAAATATAATCTTAAACAATATGTTAATGTACTATCTATTCAGCTTTGATTTGACTTTCACACGTGGAAAGGTTATGATTGAATAAGTAATGATTTTTTCAATGCTCAATTTTTACTTATATTTAATGTATACACATCTAAATCCCTATAATGTATGATCATTATATTTAGAAGCGTCGTTTGATATGTGTGCAGATGGGAAGTTTATCTTGGAGTTGGTGCGAGGTAGCGCGCGCGAGGGCGAGCGCGCGGGCTGGGTGTCCGTGCCGCGCAAGACGTTCTGGCCGCCCGCCGCTGCGCCACCCACGCCGCCCACGCCGCCGCACGCCGCGCCGCCTTGCGCCTCGCTCTCGCTCTCCGACGACAACTCCTCGCTGCACTCCTCGCCCTGCACCTCGCACCGCGACCACTGCTGGAAGCAGCCCGCGCCGCGCCGCCACCTCTCCAAGGAGCTAGCCCTCTACTACTGCCGGCCCGCCACGCTGCTGCACCACCACATACACGCCGCCTCGCGCCGCAAGCGCCGGCGCCCCCTCGACCTGTCCTACCACGACGCACCCAACGGCGACGTCGGCGAGGACGCCGTGGACGCGCCGACGGCCGACGACGACCGGTGGACGGGCTTCGACAGGGAGAAATACTATCACATGAAACTTAAAAAACCATATCAGTATCATAAGTTAAGAGTGTACAAAAAGACGAGGTCGGCGTTCAGACGCAAGGAGCTGACGCGCACGATCGACAGGCTTCGAGAGAAAATAGCGTCGCTGCCCGTCCTCGTCAACGCGAAGCTGGCGAACTGCCGGCAGGAGCACATGATGGTGTCCCCGCGCAAGCGGATCCTGCGGGAGATGGAGCGCGTGAGCCTCGAGGACCAGGTCACCAAGCGCCGCGCCAAGACGGTGCCCGCGCTCAGCACGGCCTCGTACCCGCCGTCGCCCGGGCCCAGCCACGCGGCGCCGCGCGCGCCCAACGGCACGGCCCCGCGCAAGGACGCGCCTGCGCCCGCGCCCGCCGCCGTGTCCAAGAACGTGAGCAGCTACAGCATCCACTCGCTGCTGAGCATGCCGGACGAGCGCCCGCCCTCGCTGAAGACGGAGTCGCCGTGCAGCGTGCACTCGCCCTCGCTGAGCCCGTCGCCGGACGGCTACCGCTACCGCTACGCGCCCGCGTACGGACCGCCCGCGCGCGCCTGGCCGCCGCCCGCGCCGCCCTACCTGCTGCCCTACGCCTACGCGCCGCACGCCTACCGCGCGCCCGCGCCCGCCGCGCCGCTGTGGATGCACTACGCGCCGCCCGGCCCCTGGGCGCCGCGCGCGCTGCCGCTGCTCACCGACCACATCCCCAGGGACGAGCCCACCTCAGGTGCCAAATACTATTTCATACTTTAGAATGTACAGTTGTTGAAATTACTAGATCATTTTTGAAATATCACTTAATGTTTGTGTTTGTTCACTACGTTCGTTTACTCGTTTTATTTATGCATTGAAACTTCACCAAATTTAATTTTGTACATAACAATAAACTTTGATTACAGCTAGCTTTAAATAATAGAATCATCCGGTCGGTTTCAGATTTGCCACTAAACCTGTCGAAGCACTGAAGCGACCGAGGCCTCCGTCGTCCTCCGTCCACCGAGGAGTGCGCCGCGGACGCGAGCTCGTCCCAAATATATGCAAAGCTAATCAAAGACTTTTAGATTAATTAAATCGCAAATGAAACTGCAATGTAAATTTTCGTATGTTTTATATTTTCTAAAAGGAGTCGAGCTAAACATTCCAATGTCGGCTATCAGTCTCACCCACCGGTCCGCGCCAGCGCGCAGCTCGCCGGCACCCGCAGGGCGCGTCGCGGGAGCGAACTATATTTTTATACGAGAAGAGGACTTCCGGCGGACCCTACCGTCCGGGGGTCTATTTATATATTTACAGAGTTATGTATAGTGTACTGAAATAGCGTTATTTTAGTGTAAATGTATGAATGCAGAGTCAAGAGTGTATTTTCGTATGAATTATTCGAACTACGACTAAATATTTTATTATTGGCTATTACTTTAGTATAGGACGCTAAGATCTAAACGGAACAAAACACAGTCGTCGATTGTTAACGATCAGTGCCTTTTAAGAGATGAAGATATTATATCATATTTATGAATGGGAAGTATTAGCGAGTGCTTCCCGATGTACAGTTATTGCTATCGCGGCCGTGAGTCCATTTTTGATACGATGATTTACAAATTAGGTACAAAAAATATATATTTCGGTCCATATACGGCGATGCCCGCAAGAATGAATACGTTCGATCTCATAATTTAATTTAGAAAATAAACGAGTAAAGACTACAGTTATTGGGATCAAATTTGGATGTGTGTTTATGGTAACGTGTAAAATAAAAGACATTGTATATAATTTGTGAATGGGTGTATTGTCGGTAACGGCGAGCGCCTCGCGGGCGGGCGGCCGTTACCTGCAAGTCATAACGAATCATTGTAATTGTACAGTATTTTTGTATGGAGTATTTTATGGCGGCCGTGTCGTATGTCGGTCGCGCCTCCCCGCGCCCGGCGCGGCTCTGAGATTAAACGTAGAGGTAGCTTACTGTTTTAGTATGGGGTTAGGGGCCGTTCATTGATTGTGTCACACTTGGGGGGGGAGGGAGGCAGGGGGTCGATGAAGTGCGGCTTTGTGTGACAGAGAATGGTGAAGGTATTCCTACATTTGGTGACATTTCATTTCAGAATATAATTTAAGTATTGAATCACGAATTTTGTGTAAACAAAAACAATGCCCGAACTGCTGTTTTAATTTAATAATTTTAAATTTGCAAAAATTTAAAATATGTGAGGTCACTAACTAAATAGGGAGGGGTGATGAAATTCGTGTGACGAAATCAATTTATGGCCCCTTATGTATAGTGAGGACGGTTATCATTAATGGAATTGTATAAAATATTCGTGTATCGGAAGTCCGGAGGTCCACCGACCGCCCTGTACGCTGTACGCTGTACGCCGTACGCTGTACGCCGTACGCTGTACGCCGTACGCTGTACGCCGTACGCCGTACGCCGTACGCCGCTCTACAACAAAGTTGACTTAGTGTAAATGTAAGTAACGCAAACTGCTCAATTAAACACTCGACGCGCGGACGGACACGAGGGATGGAACTGACATTTATAATTCTCGTTCACTTTCCTTATAGACTGATATTTTATAGTGGATAGATTGGGACGCATATATGTATATTTTTTCTATATTATTATTATCTTGTAAGTAGCTACGATGTGAATCTTGTACCAAGTCCGAATTCGCGACCTTTGTATGATATTCACTTTGGATCGAATGAATATAATATTTAAAGCGAATCAATAATTTTATGTATAAGATTAACTTTGTTATAGATTTAAAAAATAATTTGTGCTCAACAGGCGTTACGAAATATGATCTATAAATGTCTTCATATTTGTAAAAAAAAAATAATAAAATAATATATTTAATAATATTTACTCGAGAATTTGATGATAATAATTGTATAGCGCACAAATTATTAATTACTTATAATATATGGAATTTGAACGATATATATGTATGTACAGCAATCACCGTGATATTTTTATTCAACATTAAATGGTTTTTGTTCTTGCAGAATAAAATATTTTTTAATTAGCTTTTTAGTTAGTGTCCACAAATTGTTTATTATTTAATTATGTATATAATTAACCTGCTTCTTTGGAAATATATGTACATTTTTAATATTTCTTTTTAATACGCGATACGAAATAATACTCAAATTAGTGGCCACCAATTTTTTTTTCTTTTTTCACCAACGATACAACGAATCGCAAATATATATATATATATATATATATATATATACAAATGGAAATCTATGTAGATTTAATCTGTACTATTTGTCTAACATAGATTTAAGTGAACATTTTTATATAATGTTAAATGTTTAATCAATTTTATAATATATGTAAAAAAAATATCATTAAAATATACAAATTAAAAGATCGTATACAACAAGTACAGATATGTGCCATCAAGTATTACTATAAACGATGTAGGGTGTTAAAATTATAAACTCAGTTGCATCCCGCCCGCGACGTTTTAGCTCCTGTTATTTGCAAAGTTAAATATTTTTCTATGCAAAAGTGTATTTATAATATAGTATGTGATAGTGCTTATCAAATGAACGGAGACGTGACTACGCAGGTGTCTTAAAAACAACTTAAAACATATTTATCATGCAGAATAATAGTTATTATCCATTTATATTAAGAATGTAGTTATGTACTCGAATAAATATAACTTTTTAAAACGTGTTGTTTTATTTTTGTTATGATGTTTATTGATTTCAGTGCCAATATGTATAGTTCACAACAAATAGAGAACATAATTTACAGTTATTCTTGAGTTACATAATCTATTCGAAGCCTTCACAAAAATGTGTAATACTTAATTATTAATTTATATCAGCTTTACGCTGTATCGTGCATATAGCAGGGTAGGCAGAGGGAATATAGAACAACTAATACTAACTACGTACAAACTAAGTAACTATTAATATATAGATAATGTACGCTGATTATGATGCTGAGGCAAGTCGTGGATCAGGGGCACAAAGTGGCAACATCGACTGACTAGTGGGTGCGGTCCCACTCGAGGAAATTAAATGTTTATTTATAGTAATATTTTCATTTCTTCGCTCTGGCGTCGAGGCAAAGTGTGTTGAGTTCTGCCACTCAACACACAATGCCTCCAGAAACACTAGGTTCCCTCTGCCTATTTAATTTCAAATAATTATAAACAAATGTACAAACAGACTGTTGAGTCAACATACCATTTAGTGAGTAAATAGTTTTTAATTTTACACCTAATTCCACTTAATTGGCAGATAATTTCGTTTTCTTTTGTCGCAAGACCCTGTCTTCTCCATCTAAAAGTCTTAGCAGTCCCGTTTGTCCTGACTTGGCGGGAATAATATATTTTCATTTTCTGACTGATCAGCAATTTAACTTTGTAATTTATGTTGTCTCGATTCGGTTGGCTGTGGAGAATGGAGTAAATAATAAATTTACTATATTTTTTGCTTCACGCTGTATACTTCACATAGCAGGGTAGGCGAGGTAATAATATTATATATTTATAATATTTCGCTTATTCGATTGAGAATCAAATCCATAATCGCGTTCACAGTTATACGTTTGTGCCCCTGCGCCACGAGCCTTGTCTCAAGTGTAAGTATATAAACTATAGTGTATAAGTATATAAAGCATATTAAAAATATTTTGAAAAAAAAAACACAGAATGATCTATTTTTCCACAGTTTTAGAGGAACTATCAAAATAATTATATATTACCATAATGATATCACAATATTGTTTTATCATTAAAGTTAGTTAATTAAATAAATATCTATTTCCTTAAAAAGTACCAATTAATCTAGTATTCATTAAAAAAAGTAGTATCAATTTGTATTTTTTAATTTTTCCTCTGAAATCTTCAATGATAATTAACTGTCATAACAAAACATAGTTTATAAGTGTGCTTAAAGATTTTAATTCACCTGTTATAATAA
>DWAP01000662.1:0-19548 GCA_018230625.1 Heliconius eleuchia
AAATATTTTCAATGTACAGAAACGACTTTTCTACAGATTTATTATAAGTATAGATGGGCTGTTACATCTTGGTTCTTACAAAAGTTGTTTGTCTTGACGTCCAGCCATCGGTGCATCGGTTTTTTGGATTTCAAGATTAAGATTTAATAAGTAGTTTATTGCACACCTATGAATATCTCTTATTCTTTTGGTAAATATTTTCAATAATAAAACCAAATTGTAATGAATAAATTAATTTAATATGTGTATGTATAATAAATTAGCAAAATTTATATATAAGTATGTAATGAAGTTTTATAATTGTATGGTATCAGAAATAAAGGCTATTTTTATTTATTTATTATTGCACACCTATAAACACTTAAAAATGAGCAAAATCATCTATGCGAAGCCTTAGACGATATTGTTTATTAATTGTCTTTTACTCATAAAGATTAGAGTATATTTTTAACCTTTCTAGGCCCAAGGTTAAGGTCAAACAATTTCACAAATTTTCAACCAAAAAACTATTAAACTCTATTGATTTAGGCAGACAAAATTTAAACAAAGAAAAAATTAGCTTTACGCTATATCCTGCACACAGCAGGGTAGGCAGAGAGAACCGAGAGACACTCCGTTCCCCACTTTCTGCCGAATTTGGCAGCCATTGCGGGTTGAGTGGCAGAACTCAACACCGCGCTTTTGCCTCGACACCAGAGCGAAGAAATGCAAATATACATTTAAGTAAATATTATCACAGCGAGATGAAAATATTAAATAATTAATTTGCTCGAGTAGGAATCGACCCCACAACCTGTCGCGTTTAAATTCACACGCTTGTGTCCTTATACCTCGCCTGGCCTATTTATATACAAAATTTATTTTTTATTGTAATTAAATTATTTTTTTGAGGGCTAGAAGAGAAACCCAGTTTCATATTACGCGTTATAGTAGCCAGGCGCGCACCAACAATTAGTGGAATCTTTCAGTTCTTTATGAAATTGAAAGTTTGATTTTATGGTAGTTTAAGAAGGGGAAAATAAATATATTTGTTTCTTAATTTATTCATTTCTTAACTAATTCGATGAACAAGATGGGTTTTAAATAAAACGATGCATTAAAAACAATAAAATAGATTTCATTTATTGTGAGACGAAAAATACAACAATGGGACTTATCACCTAAAATGGTTAGTGGCAGACTGTCATGTAAAAACAATTGATTGTTAGGTAGGAGGCGGGCAGCCCGCGCCCTACATACAGTAGACTCCTAATTTATGTCTTTCATCAGAAAACTGTACGTAACAAATATCAACAAAAGTATAGCAATATTATATAATACACAAGACACTCCATGACCTCTCTGAAACTATTCACTGAACCGTAACTAATAGTAATATTTAAACATGTGAACTTTCAATAATTTTTCATTTAACTAAGTTTTTTAAAAAGGCTTTATCGATGAAGCTAATACTTGATTACTTACAAGATCGTTTAATAGTTTAGTAGTGACCGCGCCGGGCGTCCGTCGCTCTACGTCTAGAGGAGCAGCTCGCGTGCAACGGGACGCGCCTACTTACTTCACAAAATAAAACGTAACAACTTTCAATATCTCTACTATGAAACGTTCTATACAAAATTGAACATCGCCGATTCTAATCGCTCCATCATCATTACCATTACATTACTAAAACAAGTGGGATGCGAACGGTCGGCCGTCGGTCGTCGTCGACTCCTCGCTATGTCCATTAAGTACATGTCTTACGCTTATAAGTCGAAAATGCCACTGCTGCGAACCTACGTCGCCTATGCGGGTGCGTGCGCGCGCCACCGCCCGCCCCGGCCCGTGGTGCCCTAGGGCTGCGGCGGCGCGTGCCCGCACCGTGCCCGAAAACAATTCGTTACACCGTAGACTATATTTGTTGAATAAACTTGAAGTATTTATCGATAATCAATAAGTACATTATAATAATTGAATAATTAGTATTTTGTTTCATAAGAGACTAGCATTACAAATAAATACCTTCAGCTATACAATTTAATGTTTATTTCTATTTAAACATATTGAAGATGTTCAAAGTGGACTACGTCGGTTTTTATACAAGAAAGCGGAGATCGGTTCTTGTATAGAAACTTTTCAGTTGATGCGTCTACGCTTCGAGATATGACTTAAATGTATACTTAGATTTAGGGAAAAAGGTTGTAAAAACAAAAAAGTTATTGAATTTTATAACAAACACCTTAACTAATAGTTCAATAATTTAGTTAAGTATAAGGAGGCGCGCGGGCGGGGCGCGGCGCGCGCTCTGACGATGACGCTGGGCTACAAATGAAGTACTTTATACAATAGATGAGCGGAGGACGCGCCGCCCGCCCCGCCCGCGCGCCGCAGCATGTCTTCGACAAAAGCAATATAAAACATTTCATTCCGTGTAAGAGACGACACGACGCTACGCGAAAATTTTATTTTTATTTTCAAAAAACACACGCCCATTCGCTCGTCCTCGCGCTTAAATCTAAAATTAATCATTAGACAATATTTTTATTCGTTCAACAGACGCGCGCGACTCGACGCGACGCGTATAATAATAAAATATTTTCAAAACAATCGAATAATTAAACACACTAGTTAACAAGGAGTCGCGGCGGTGGTCGGCGGTGGTCGGCGCTGGTGGCGGTGGCGGGCGGCGGCTAGACGGCGGTCTCGGTGTGGCTGTGGCTGGACAGGCGCTCCACGTCCAGGTCGTGCGGCGCCAGCTCGCCGCGCGCCTCCGCGTACTCCACGCTGGAGGAGTGCGAGTAGCGCTTGGACAGCGCAGTCTGCTTGCGCAGCGCCTCCGCCAGCGCCGCGTCGGCCAGCGAGCCGCGCGAGTCCAGCCCCTGCCGGAACGCGTTCACCACGCGGATCTGCCCAACCCCAACACCACGCTTAGTCGTACTCTCTCCGAGACACGGGGCTCTGGCTCACTCTGACACTACTCAGTACTCACCCGCCACTGCTACGCGACACGACCACAAATATGCTCAATACCAAAAATAGAGTGTCGCGTAGCAGTCACGCATTCCCTCTAGCTCTTATCATATGCAATACTTACTTTGGAAAAAGATGAGAAAGTTTGCAATTAATAATTTTAAAATGGACCGCTCATGATAAGAGCTAGCGAAAACAAATTTATATATAGTTGCAGTCACACGTAAACGAATTTGGATTGATTACAAGAGGGTGTGCCAATAGTGTGCTGCATATGGTATCTCTACTTTTACTGATACGTTCCTAATAGGGTGGATAAATTAATGTGTGTAACAATCGAATAGGAACGTATCACAAAAATTTAAAGTGAGCCAGAGCTAAATATTAAAATTTTGGCGATGCCTTTTGATTATCACTACTTCTTTTATGGTTATATCAATAGTACGTTATATAAAAAATTGAGATTTTAAAAATTTTATTTACCATGTAATCGGGAAAGTGTAAATCAGAAGGATACGCCGTCACATAGAATGGAATAATGTACAATCAATTGTTGAAAACAAATAAAAGCACACCGAGCCAGTAAAGAAAGGCGAGAAGCGGTAGGTATTTCAAAAATCCAGTCACAGATAATCCGCGCGCAGTCCGGAGATGGGGTCAAAGGTCCAAAAAAGCCGTGAAAAATGTGTCTGATAGGCAAAAGCTGTCCAATGAAATGTCAATTTGACCCTATCTCCAATAATTTGTGTAGATCCGCCATTGCAGGTCGAGGTGCCGGCGAGTCTGCCGGCCGCTTCCTGGCATGCCATGCAGTGAGATATGTGCTACTTGGTCCTGCCTTCTCGAAATGTAAACATCACGTGGGTGATTCTTCGTATTTTATAGTTTCGGTATCATATGCCAGTCAGCAAGTATTTATAAAAATATGAATGTTAATTGTAAAAGATGCATCAAACATTGGGTTCTAACAGTGATGACACCGCAAGTATAATTAGTTGGCAATTTGAATCTTCACCCAGTAGTACCATTCGTGGTGATGTGGTTGGTGTAATGTGGTTCCATGCATTTGCTCTGTGACTGCAGTTCATCGACCTTCTCTATGAGCTACGCGAAGCTCTATGCCCTTACGCTACATACGAAGCAACATCGATCGTTTTCATTTCCGTTTTCCGAACAGTAAGCAAAGCTAAAAACCCTAATATTTTTCCCCCGTTTCCCTCTTGCAAAATCTTTAAAGCGTTGTTTCTAAACTTAATTAATCTAAAAGCCTGTTTAAAATGAAGTCGAATGTTATTTTACCAAGCTTTTGTGACAGTTTCCGGCCGTTTATTTATTTATAATTATGGAGCTCAGTTACATTTAATTTTATTTTAGTGCAATAATGAGGCAACACAATGTATACAACTACCCTCAGCTAATGATGACAATTGAAACAAAATTTTGGACAAGCGACAGTACCACATACATAAAGATGTTTCCTGCTTAATAATGATCACGAGTCTACTTAACGCCTAATTAAAATTAAAATTTAATTTATTGTAAAATTTATTAATATTTAAAAAGATAAATATGAATGCTACTTAATTTCTCTATTAAAGCTTCATGAATCAAGTGAAATGTCCAATTGATATATTTTTAAGGATTTCATTAAATAAGCTTTTGGTATTATAAAACATTATATTACTGTTATATAATTGCTTAAGTCATTAAATGTACTTTTTTAATTATAAAAATATAACTTTCTATTTTCATTTTTACGATGATTATAAAATAATATATGTACCGAAAAATGTATATACAAATTCAATTCCTTTATTATTTTGATGGAAACGGTACTCAGAGCATGGAATAGGGTAGAAGGTATTTACGTTGATTTAAAAATACACAAAAGACGAAAACGACACTATATTCACGCTGCGTTTAGGAACCGTTTTGTAATATTATGAAAACATGCATTGGAATCATGCCAGCGATGATGAGCATGCAAGCTGAACACTGACCGATTAATTTCATATCTACACAAAGAGTGGTATGAAAAAGCCGAAATAAAATAATAAACGTACAAATTAGTAGGTGAAGTTAAAAGGTCAGTGTGGATAGACAACGTTACGATAGTCACTGATAAAACAGTTGTAGAGTATAGTAAATAGAAAAACAAAACAAAGGACAAAGAAAATAGTTAAAAAAACGTAGAGGTGTGTGAAAGAGCAGGCTTTGTTTGAAATCTTACAGCTTGATCGGTAGAAGTCTTGCTGTAGGGCACAGGAATCAAGCGCTCTTGTAACTCGCCACCTATGACCTTCCGTGTGCAATGGGGTATCATGGAAAAGAAAACCAAAACAAGAATATGAAGTAAAAGATTTACGATAAGTGGAGGCGAACGCGATATTTAAATGGACTGCAGTGTTTGACGATCGAACGCTATTCATTAAAATAAATGGGTTTTGATATAACATAAAATAATATAAAATTGTACAGTAAATATCAAACATAAAATTAAAGTAGAAAATAACAAAATATAATACAAAATAATAAGCCTTAACAAGAAAATAATTATATAAAAATAAAAAATAAAATAATTTGTACGTAATTTGGAATAACGTTCGAAGGCATAGGCAGTGGAAATTTTATAGAGAGTAATAAGTGAATACTAGGAAGATCATTAAGAACTGTCCGAAGCAGTGCCTCGCGAAGCTAACAGGTATCAGGAAGAAGATAAATTAAAAATAGAGTAGGTGAACTAAAATAACGCAGGGTCTTCCTATTACCGTAACAAGCACATTCATGGGTTGTGCACTTAATAACTATATTTATACATTTTCCATCCAGGGCTCCGTTACATCTATATTATAAAATTGTAAATTAAAAAATAAATAAAAAAACAAAGTAAAAAATAATACAATATTTAACACATCGATCTGAAACAAACATAGCTCTTGGTAGAGACAAATGCGATGAAGCTATAACACTGATTTTGTGTAACTCTGTTTGTGTGCGTGTGTGTGTCGGTGTGTTTGCACACACGATTGGGTGTGTTCGGTTTCGTTCCTTCATGCGCTACGATCTAGTAAAGCACACATATTGTATCGACGGAGTCGCTCACATACCAGATATCTATTTATACTATTTAAAACATTTGAATATATACATACATAAGCGCTATGGGTAAGGTGGTGGCAAATGAATTGATAACTTATAGTAACAATATTTTTGTATCTAGTGTCCCATCAATCTAATTACAGTGATATTAAGTTCTACGAAGCAGAACACTACATATTGCAGCGTACGGTGACTTCATATTTGAGTGTCGAGCGTTCATTGCTTGTAACTATTTCATAAAATATATGAAAAAGTTATTTCAATGCAGTTACAAGTAAGTCTAATGGCGCATGCTGTGTCGCTGGACAAGATGAAGCTAAGCGGTCTCTAACATCGATTTATCCTACGACAAACATTCGGGCCAACGTTGGACGACAACATCAAACACTTGGCCAACATCAAGTATACAATAGTTCGTGGACGGCCAGTTACCTTATAAATGCAGCTCCCAACGAGGCACGGGGTGAAATGAAAGTTACTTTGGAATATAGATACTTTATTACTAATGTTTAATAAGAGACAAGCAGAAACAACGAATTAATAGAGTACCATATAGTTTATACCATATTCGTTGCCAAACTGTGTCGCAGAAACTCATGCTCCACTATTAGTGTTCATCTATCGCCGTGAAGGAAATCACTATAAGCGTAATATTAGAAAAGGTTTTGATAAAAGTTTTACTTTTATTAACTATCACTTGGTGTATACCAAACACGCATTATTTTAAATCCTAATATCATTATTTAGTAGCAGGCGAGATACTACACAAAGTGCATGAAATAATTACATATAAACGCTATAACATACGTAAATAAATATATCATTAAATTTTTAAAAATCCTCACGCATCGTAAGGATATTTAAATTTGCTTGAGACGGAACCTGCAGTATATAAAGAAACAAAAGAGTCAGAAATAAAAGTTTGGAAGACTAGGAAGTAAGAATAGTGTAGTGTGACAGAAATAGTAGGAGTAGGCAGTAATGCTACTTTAAAATTATAATTTTACCTATTTCTAAAATTCTACCACATGCACGTCAACCTCAAGGTCAAAAATATTTAACATTTAAAAAGAAAGCATGTAAAGAAAGTACATAAAGTAGAAATATTGGTTCACAAATAATTTCAAATCACAGCCCATACTGACAACACAAATTTACAAAGTATCTTTCTAGAGTTCCTGAGGGACTACAAGAAATTTACTTTGTAAAAACACTCGAGTGTTTACAGTAAACACGAACATAACTTTGCTACAACATAAAGTCTCCATGAGATTACATTTAAATACAGCATCCAATAAACAAAATAAGATAAATATCAAGCAAATTTAAATATCTTCTATAATTAATAATTAGTTAAGCATTTGGGTAGCAAGAAACATTTTATTAATAAATATGCCACTAGAATTGTATCATTATAAAATTAATATTCATTATAAAATTTGAACATTAGCTAAACATACAACAACGCCATAGAACATCCATTAAACATAAAAAGAAAAGTACGATTATTTACAGAAACATTATTATTTATATAACTGTTTCGTAAAAAAATAAATAACGTGCTTCTGACTATCGGCTACGAAAGGATAATTTTATCGCTAATATATCTTTTGTCTAGAACAGTGCACCATAAGTTTAAATCTATATTTAATATTTTGCAAGTTTTCTAATATTTGTCTTAAAATACTAGTATATTAGTTTTGTAAACCTTTTTAAGTCTTAACTAGTCTACTTTCACATATACGAGATTTTATGGAAAATTTGAAAATTTTATTTGGAGATTATATATTTAGAATAAACTTGAACAGGCGATATTTATTGGCAGTTAATATTTTGTTCACCCGATATATAAAAAGCTTATGTTTTATATTGAAATATTTTGATTACATGGTCTTGGTGTATAATTTTGTATAGTTCGGTGTATATTTTTGGGTTTTATTTTGTTTTTAGTCATCGCTTTGATGCGAGATGGGGCTGAGCGCCGGCAAGCTGCCGCCGGATTGGACGCTGATCCTCCTGTGCTCCGCCAAATAATTATTGACAAATATCCTGCGGCCGGCCAATATGTCCGCTTTTTGCTGTAAAACAACATGACGCACGTGTCAGTGGCGTCATCGGCGGCGCGTTCTACGCTACGTAACCAAACTGCTTAGTGTTGCCAATACGAAAAAGAAAAAAAGGGCTCTGTGGCATTCTAAAACCAAATCATGGCAACACTATTATTAACACGTTGTTTTGTTCTATGGCTAGATAAATAGACAATAGAGAAAATTAGTATGTTAGCATTTTGGTTTTAGAAGTCCAAAACTACAAGAAGTGAGGATCGTAGTAGTAGAAAATTTATTAAAATTTTTATAGCAGTTTCGTTACTAATTAGGTGCCTAAATTTAACTAGGATAGGGGCATTCACACTAGCGGGGCGGGGCATCCAGTAGCAATGAAAAAGTATATAAAAAATATATAATATAGAGGGAAAAAAATCCGTGTGGGAAGCTTCAACTACGCAACAAATTGATCAATCCGGTATGTGAGCTAACGCGCGGACGAGTGCGGAACAATCTCGGGTACAGTTAAATGAAATATCGGTACAATTCTAATAAATATTTTTATTAAAATGAGTTTAAGATTAAGGTGTTTATGCGCCGGTTAAGTATGCAAGTATATTTTAATAGTAATCGTTACACATAACTCAAAAATAAGATAATGAAATCAACTTATTAAATAAGTACTTACACAACCGAGTCAACGATAAAAATAAATGAAAAATGTAAAAAAGTAGTACAAGCTTTTAAGTTTTGTAACCATAACTTATATTTGGTTCTTAATATCTAGTTTTGGTGTAGTAATGGATATTAAATTATGTATATATTTTTTTGTTTTTAGCATCTTAAAATACTAAGAGTTAGAGGTTTGGTAGTTTTTGTGATGAAAATATCTAAATATTTTTTTTAATAAAAAAAATAAATAATATTGAACACTGGCGTTCTATGCGTATAAAGTATGTTAAGACTTGAGACTCCGTTATTCGCAATGTAAATAATAAATAAACGTTAAACATAGCATCAATAAACTACAATACATCAGTTACGCTACCAAACATCTAATTTAAATAATAATAATAAAAAACAACTTGTGCATACTCACAGACATCTGTATACATGCATAAACTGTAACATAAGCATGATCACACTTTAAATGCGAAGCAAAAAAATTAATTATTAAAAAATACAAAAGAATAACATTTGTACCAAAGTTAAACAATACATCTTCAATAGATACTCTGTACTTACAATCTAAGTGTGGCAGCCATTTTGTAGGTTGACGTGCAAGTCACAAAATGGCCGCTGGCGTCGTCGACCGTTCTAATCAAGGGTGTCGTGTACCGTATGTACCGAAGACGTGGGACAGCGTGCAACACGGCGCCATGCGTCACTAGAGCACTACTACGCGTCACTACACGTCACTACGCCTCACTACGCCTAGGCTAGTGTGATACCTATGTACCTACGTATGCGCCTTGCGGTGGCGGCGTCTCGCAGGGCTACTCGATCTGACCTAAACTTACCGTTAACATCTGAAATAGAGCGTTCTTTCTAAGACTGGGCGGCCCCCACCATAACAATACTAGTGAAAGAAAATGCTATGGAATTTGCTTCAAAATTTATTAATTGTAAATAGATCTCGTAACATTCGAATACTCTACATATAGTTAAGTTCGTTCGCTCCGTGGTCCGAGCGTGTGGCCAGTGCCCTTCGGTCGTACTATACTTCAGTTTGGCTTATACAATACAAGGTCCGTAAACCTATTTGATTACATAGTGTTCTTCTATAAGAATAATCTGACAAAATAACATACAGTAATTTATATAATTGTAGTATCTAATTGTATCCCAGTTTTAGGCAGAAACGGGGTATAAATGGTCCCAAAGTTTACTATGAAACAAAACACCAAAACAGCCGTCGGAGCACGTCGATTCGATCAAAATTCGAGCGTGCTCCTCGTCCATACTCACACAAGAAGCTAGTGAGAATTCTTAAAGTATTAGTAATGTAGTAAAATTTAAGAGACTACGAGAGTTAAGTTACAAGTATACTTAAAGGAGTAAAATCGAGTCGTAAGAACTATATAAAATATCACTGCTCCGATATATATATATAAAGACGTTCGAGATTTACAAAGTTATTTACATATAGATAGACAGTCCGTAAAGAGTAGCAGTGTTCGTTAGTATCGGCGCGCGAGGCACGATCCGACGTCCGCCTATCATCATACATTATTGCTATCATCTAATTTAAAAATTCAACACTTATACAATATGTGGTCGCGTCGCGCCGGCTCGGGGTCGGGTTAAGTACGGGTGTCCGCGTGCGCGTCTAGAATATGGTGGTCTCGGTGCGGTTGGCGGGGGTCGCGGGGTTCGCGGGGGTCGCGGGCTCGTCCGCGTCGATGTAGGCGATGTCGGGCGGCGCGGCGCGCAGGCGCGAGCGCAGGCCCGCCGCCGAGTGCGCGGACAGGCGCTCCTCCAGGTCTTCCAGCGTGGACTTGAACGCGCGCACCACGCGCAGCTGCAACCAACCAACACACGCGCGTGACGTCACGCCTCTCACGCCTCTCCGCCTCGCGCCTACACCCTCGCGACGCTCGATCACCGATCGCGACAAGCTATGTAGAGTGTGGTGTGGATTCCGACCGGTCGCCTGTGCCCGGTGGCCATGCAACGGCACTACGTGCGGCCGACAGACCCTAGTCTCGATGGTGAGTGAAGATCGACAAGCGGGGGGTGAGGGGGCGGACGGTGCCAGATGAGGGCGACATCTACAGCCAGAAACGTGGGAGATGCAAACAGACGAACAGAACTATTGGAGTGCTCTCGGTGAGTCATCGACACTGATACTTACCGCACCACAGAGTGCGCTATGGCGTTCGATGAATCTTCCGAAACGCTTAAAAACTGATCGAACAATGTGGGAACAAAATGTGACAATCTAGGTTATTATCTAATGTAGAAGGACAACAAAAACTAAATGAATTAAATAAAGACAGAATTTAAAGCAAATTATAAAGGAAAGAGTGAAGCAAAAATGTTGATGATGATAAATTATACAACGAGAGATAGTGAAATCACAACTCACACGTACAACTCTAACGAATCCAATTCAAAAATACAAGGTGTCAGTGTCGTAACTCGCCGCGAGCGTGTTAGGCCAGACTAGACTAGACTAGGCTAGGCCAGACTAGGCTAGACTAGACCAGGCCAGAAGAGACTAGGCTAGACTAGAGCTAGGGCTAGGACTAGACTAGGCCAGGCTAGGGCTAGGACTAGGGGTGGTGTACCGTGAGCGTCCGTCGCACGCAGCGCGCTGCCAGCCGCCGCGCCCTCCACTACACCTCCGTCTCCAACACCGGCCGTGGCTGCCAACAACATCTCTCTACGACGCGCGGCTCGCCCCATTCGACACCGTCCTATGCCACGCCCTAGCTTTACAACCGCTCGCCCAGATATGGGGCGACAAACCTACACGCCTAACCTATAAGCTTTGCTCGTCCGACGTCATCTTTGATCACCATAGTTGTGGTAAAATTATAGATGTATCTTATTAGAGATGAGGGAAAATCGAAAACCTATACAACATATAAAGAAAGATAAAAAGAAAGAAGACTTTTACGTTTATTCTTTGGGAGATGAGAAGCCTAGTTATTTGCAAAGGTCTTGACATTACTTCAAGAAGCGCGAAATTATTACCATCTTAATACTTAATACAAATATATTAATTTCTTACATTAATACTAATATTACTAAAGTAAACGCTAAAATACAAATAAACAAAACAACTCAAATATTTCATTTCAAACAAATATTACTGTTGACAAAAATAATAAAAAAAAAAAAACAAGAAAAGAAAATAATTATAAAATAGCAGAGGCAGTAACTACATTTCGAAAAAAAAACCAGATGACGTCAGAACGATCAAAATACGTTTAATATTGACGTGTCCCAAAATAACTTGTGTCCCCATATCTGTCGTAGCTACAAGCAGGCCAACACGAATAGAGACTTTACCTTTAAAGCTATAATAACATTGTAAATAATCGGTGTCGGTACATGGAAGATTATGGGACAATTAGTGTCAACGACAATGTTAAAGGAAGTTGTAGAAACTTAAAAAACGTCAGTCAGTCTCTCTGTTCGAATGAAACTGATGAAGTCTAGTGATAGAGATAATTTGTTTCAACCGGCTTTTCACAGTTTAAAATTTGAACAGTAGGATCAGGTTAGATTTGGCCAGGGGTTTCAATCACAAACATCGAAAATTTAAATAATATTTATAGACATGCACGCGTACGAGATGTTAGAGCTATAACTGAACAAAAAACAGAAATGTGTCCGTGTACATGAGGCATGTATGCGGCCGAAGCCGGTGTCGCGTGAATATGACTTGAAGTGCCAACATAATGAGAACAAACAAAAAAAAACAATAATGGGAAACAGAAATTAAAACTAAAGGAGGATACGAGTCGAGGCCTTCGCTACCCTTTAGACAGCTACACTACGCCTACACAACGCAGGGTGACACCTAGAGATGCTTGGACGAGGGTTACTACCGATATCATCAGAACACCTAAATTATGGCAGCACAACGGCTCTATCGCAACACACGTATTTATCATGGTTTTATTTAGCTTTTATTTATAGCATATTTTATATTTTTATCTATTTCAAATTCCATAATCTCTATGGTGGTGGCTCGCGTTCACGTACATACGTTCTCAGTATGGATCTCAAGTGATTTTTACTTATGAACTAACATGCTATCTTCGATATTAATTATAATATCATCATATTTCGGGAGCCAAGGAGGAATACTTGCCTACATTTTTTAAAATTCGATTTTACAATGTGAATATACCAAAACAGTATTTTCTTTTAAACGATTTTTGATAAAAACTTAAAATCTATATTTTCGGTAAACATCATAATTGTAAAAACGGTGCTATAGTTAGGAAGCTTCACAAATTCTCTGTTTTAGTAAAACACGTTTAATTTTTAATTTAGCTAGGGGCATGTTATTCTATATGTGATACTTACCAGGCGGCGACTCGCCTTGGCCCAACTATATACATAACATATATGGACACTACAACAAGCCTAACAGGTTACGCAAAATAATACAATGAAGGCTTTCCAACGGCAAGGCAAGGCTCTACGATACTATCAACTCTTCGCTGTCCAGTTTGACGCTTACACCCCTTGACAGAACACCCCCCCAAAACACGGTTCTAAGGGACAACATTCACATACAAAGAAAAACAACAAAAAAACAAAACAAAACAAAACATAAACATTGACGGTACAACGGCAAAGGAAAGAGACAGTATCGACTGACGGTTAACTTGGTGTTAGTACGGCGAGCACTCACGGCATGCTCTCTATACATAATGCCACATAATTTTCAAGAAAAATCCACTCCACACTCAAATTAACGTTCCTTTTTAATCAAATAAACACAATCCGGTAAAAAATAATATATTAAAATAATTAAAAAGTGAGCAAAATATTTAAAACAAATTAATATTGCTTATCGATATCGGTAACGTTTGTTAGTTCGCCGTGCGGCCTCGCCGGCGGGCGGCGACTCATTCAACGAGCGGGTTGGATAGTAGCGAGGATGTATCGGGTTGGCGTATCACAAGCAAAAAAAAACACTATTCTTAATTAAAAAATAAAACAACAAAATTAATATATATTATATATAAACAAATATGTAGAGAAAAAAAAATAGTATTAAAAAAATCAAACAGTCAGTATGACTAAATAAAAGATAGATAGAAAAAGAAGTAGTCATATTCATATCGCAATGTGGTTGAATGTATGTCTATCTGGGTGATCTATTATCTAGTCATAGTGACTGTTCGTGAGGGATAAGTACAATCGTCACAGCCTACAGATCATGCCAATGGGTGGGAGGAGGGTATCGGTCAACTCGGGTTTTAACTGAATGATATAGTCTCGGGAAGCGTCAGACTGTTTGGTACTGCGGTTCATGCATGGCCTTCACGCGATGTATCTAACTGGTGTAATCGGGCCGGCCTGGCCTCGTGACATCCGGAAAGAAGAGTTTTGAAAGAAGCAAAGTACGTAAGCAAGAGAGTGAAAGGGGGACGTCAAGAGACCGGGTCGGCAAAGTATTAGAAAATATAAAATCTATGTTTGCACGGTCGCTAATTTTATTAAACATAAAGAAATATATGTTTTTTTAATAATAAACTTGTAAAGAATATCTTAAGTCAAAATTAGCGAGCGAACAAAACCACTACGTCAATCATGGGCCAAAATAATAGCAACTACAATATACTCTGTAAAGTGTTTCTCTGTGTGGGTTGAAATAATAACTATTGAAAGAGAAAACAAGTATAGGAGAACAAAAAAACAACGAGATGTGAAATAAAAAATTAAAAATTGAATAAAAACAATATGAAAACAAATGAAATAAGCCGTCTAGTTAGAAAGTCTGAATTCATTATCGCTTTACTTGTGTCATATATAAATCTAACACGGAGATTTCGGAACTGTGAACAATCCGGCTTACTGTACCAATAAATCAAAATGTGTAACAATATGAATTAGCGTAACCTTCTATATTTCTATATATGAATATATGCATAGTATTAAATAATGGTGGTATCGATATTGTAATGCAAAATAGTAAAATATATATAAATGGACAATAATATCGACTTAGCGTAGGATGCCCACGTATTCGAAGTGTTGACCTGTTGATACTAACACTGTATTGGACATACAGTGTCGCTGTAACCTAAAACTTATCCCTCTCATATAGTTCATATTATATTCCTCAAACACTTTCTGCCACTCCTATTATTATTATTATTATTGTTTATTTAATTAAAAATTATTTGTTACTGTAGAAAATCTATGTATGTATACATTTAAAATAAAAACATAGATTTGAACAGTAACCCAAAAATATTTTTAGATAATACTAAAATCAATGTGCGTATTTTAAAATTCATCTTTGATAGTATTATCTAAATTGATTGAAATTTGCAATTTAATCATGAGAATAAAAAAAAAACATTGCAAAAACCAGTCAAAGGCATAATATATATTCTGTAATAGTTATTTGTTTATAATATGGAATATTAAAAACAAATAATATTACAAGTACCCAAACATAAAATTGCGGTAGCTACCCACATTTTGCTTTTTAGCACAAAATTTAAGCCCAAATTTATATATATAGTTTTCAAAGCAAATGACAACCATATTAACTCTTTTTTTCGTCTTTATGTAAAGCAAATCATATGGTCTATATCCCATAGGCCCTTTTACAAATTAGACGGATACATGATGTTTTGAAACGTCACTAACTATTTCATTCTAAACTATGCTATAAGTTTAGAAAGAAAGATTATGTGCAGTAATTAAGTTATTTAAGTGATTATTTCTAATTTCAATAGAAACAGAACTAACATAATAATTAATAATTTAAACTAAAATATTATAAAACCATTTTCCACTATCATAACCAGTCTTAAGTGACTCCAATAATATCAAATTTGAAACAAACGATTTCTAATTTATCTACAATACAAATAAAAACAATATAATGTTACATGTACAACTAACTAAACCTACTTACCCCTAAAACGATCATGTATACGTCTACCCCCAACCCACTGTAGTCCAACAGAACTTTTTAGAATATGTAATAATTTAACCTAACTACTAACCCTACAACGATCACGTATCCCTAACCCCACGTACCCCGTTCCCACACATACAGTTTAAATACTATTATTAAAACAATCATGTATCCGTCAACCCCCATTCCCACAGATACTAGTAACCTGCAACAATAATGTATCCGTCAACCCCCACCCCAGCCAGCAGGCGCGCGGCCCGGCACATACCTGCGTCTGGAGGCGCGTAAGGCCACGTATCCACAGTATCTGTCCGGCGCGGGGTTTCTTGTCGAGGTCCGCGTCGTAGTCGGGCCCCGGCTGGATGGACTCGGGGTCGGGTTGGCCGCGGCCCCATCTGTTTAGAGTGTTTCATCGGGTTCGGTATTTTTAGGGGTTTGTTTTGTAAACTTTGTAAGCTTTTTTTAAATTATTTTTTTCAGCGTATGCAGTTAATATTCGAATTACGTTTTAAGAAGGCCTTCGTAGATCAGCGGCACAGATTCTGACTGTTGACGTGATGGTTGTGGGAAGAACCCACATCCATTTCCACTCGAGAAAATAAAAATTATTTTCAATTCTTTACTTTGGTAACAAGTCGAAGGATGGTATTGATATGTACCACACAACACGCAATGTCTTGAAAATTTGACGGGAAATGGGGAACGGTGTGTTTTAACACTAGGCTCCCGCTGCTTAACCTGCGGCATCCAGTGACGCAAAAAATCGGTTTAACTAATCGCCATAGTCAATTAGATATTGTTACATAAACATAAACACAAAATCAACCATAAATGATGTAGTCTTAAAATACTCACGAAAGTTTCTTAGGTATCTTCCTAGTAGGTATAGTAGTGACGAGCTGTCCCCAAACCAATGTGCCGGCGCCGAAGAACAAGCACCACAACCATTGGTCTATCGACAGGCCGGCAGTGCTAAACGCCATGCCGCCGAATTGGATTATTATTACCTGGAAATGAAAAGAAATTGTTATAGTCCGTCCAATAGTTCCTGAGATATACGCGTACAAATTATTTTTTAAAAAACTGTTTTTGTTATTTCGTTTAGGTCTGTTTTCATTAATAAATTACTTAATTAATCTATAAATGAAAACAGCATCTCAAGATCGACCTCAGACTTGAAAGCGATTAATAAATATGTTTCAAAATCAATTAGTAAAAAATTTAAGTGACATCGATTATGTAAGAAAAAATATAAGCAGAGAAACTGACACATAGTTCTACTATAAATCATATATAGTAGAACTACTTTAACAAGAGCTTAAATTATTTTTTCTTAAATATTTTAGTTTAGTATAGATGAAATGAAAAATACTCTAAAATATTTAAATGCTTTTAAAACATGCGCCTCTTAGCCGTTTTCCAAGCGTCACAGATTCAAGGCATTGGGCCTTGTCGATGTCCAAAATTTTTTATACGTTCTCTAAAATTATTTTTTTCCATCATTATATGGTAGCATTTGATTAATTCGAAAAACTAAATCACGCTAGTTTTCATGAAGCGTTCGGACCGTTAGTTTTGAATAATTTTTTTTGGCTTAACTTGACTAAAAAAACCATTGATTACCTGAGACAAAGCAGTACCGATCCAAATAGAATAGAATATAGGGTTAGTGAACAGTCCTTGGAAAACATTTCTTTGGCCGTGGATCTTTCTAGCGTTTATTTCGTTAAAGAGCGTCATCATTACAAATGTATTGAAAATTATTGTGAAATGCTGAGAGGGCTCCGACCCTAGCTGCTGACCTCTTCCCGAAGGGATATTTAACATTTTGTCACCTGGAAAATATATGTTTTTTTTAAACACAAACAAAATATATTTTCAATATATTAAACAATAAAAAAATTAAGTGTTTTATTTAATTGTGTATATATTTCTTGATTTATACTCATATATTTCTGTTCCCTTGTGTGTTGAGTGGGGGACGCAACTCAACGCAGTACTTGTTCTTGTTATCAGAGCTGAGCGAGGAAACAAACAAGCTTCAACCACACTCACAATGGTTGCGTTGTCGGTCACAATATTTCATGTTATTTATATTATTATACACATTTATAGACGTAAAATAGAATGTTATATATTTTTTTCAGCTTCAAGCTATATACGGCACACATCAGGGTAGGCAGGAAACCTAGTGTTAAGACACTCCGTTCCCCATTTTCCGCCGAATTCTGAAGGCATTGGCCTGTATATGGCATAAATATTTTCAACTAAGTTATGTACAAATTGGTTGTAAATCATTTGCAATTTATTGAATTAATATATATATATATATATTTAAATTTATTATATTAACAGTTTTAAACCATTTGCACACCAGCAACCAATATCTTTTGATTGTTTTGTGGTAAGTATCACTTGAAGGAAATCACCAGTTAAAATGTCCCTTTCACATAAAAATTGTAATTTTTTTGTCTTTTTTAATTATTTTATTTTGAAACTCACCAGCAAACAACAAAGTGAATATAATAAGCAGTTGGTAGACCCCCTGCCCCAGTATGTTCTTCATCATGGTGCGGCTGATTAGTGGTTTTGTTCGTCCGTAGGGCTTGCGTTGGAGGAGGTCGGGGGTTGGAAGCTCGGTGGCTAGCGCGAGGGAAGCCAGGGTGTCCATTATGAGGTTAACCCACAACATTTGTACTGCCTGTGGTAGAAAATATAAATTTACGTAAGTACATACAAAAATAAAATTGAATACATATTATTTTTATAATAGTTTGTTTTTATACAAATACTTTTTGTCATATTGAATGAAATCATACCAGAAGATCGATAAAGTTGGAAACAGTTCGAATAGATTCATTGCGCCATGAATATAAAATGCAGGTTAATTAAAATTATACCTGTATTTTTATATCTTTATAATCTTGTGTATATTAAATTAGTAAAGAAAACTAACAAGACACCGTTTTATAGCTATAAATTTTAAATCTATCTAAATATTGTCTATGGAAGGCTTTTTTTTAACTTTACGCTCTATACGTAATATGTAGAGTGAGCAGAGATAGCCTTGTGTCAAAACAATTCGTTTCCGCTTCCGCTCGCTAGCTCAACATTGCACTTCATCTTGCTAGGACGGAGAAATGAAAACAATTGGCACGCAATAAAAAATATTTTCATATGGACCTTAACATATAAAGCTATTAAACAAGATTTGAACCCAAAACCCACCTTCAAAGGACTGTCCTGTATAGCACAAGCACCTATAAAAGCAACGATAACGGCCACAATGTTAACGGTCAGTTGGAACTGCAAGAACTTGGCGATGGAGTCGTACACGTTGCGGCCCCACATCACGGCCTTCACTATGGAGGAGAAGTTGTCGTCAGTCAGAATGATGTCGGAGGCTTCCTTTGCGACGTCTGTGCCGGCTATGCCCTGGAATTTGTACAATTTTGAGGTTATTTTTTGTATCGAGGATGGCGTGTTGAATGGTAGAACCAAGTGCTTTGTTTTGTTATTAAAGCGAAGAATAAAGAATAAACATTGTCACTTATAGACCATAGATTATATAACGAGAATCTGTCTTTAAATTAGACTATTAAGCTATTGTTTGTTTTATATAGAGATTCGAGCCGATACTAACTCTGACCCCGACAAATACTTCAATAGAATCTAATAGAATCCAATCAAATATATTCACTTACCAATTTACATAACATCAATTCTTAAAATTATTATATATCGCATTATATATATTATATATTTTGAAAGAGATGAAGAAAGGAAGGAATGCAAGATCAGTGTAAATGATAAGATATTAGAACAGGTGAATGA
>DWAP01000663.1:0-19540 GCA_018230625.1 Heliconius eleuchia
AGTGGTCAGAGCGCCTGGTCGGTTTCCAGGAGGCGCGGGTTCGAATCCCGCTACGCTCAAATTTTTATACGTTTTCTAAATAAGTATTAATGTATCTACTTACAGTTTATCATATTATTAATAATGTTAATCTTTCATAATATATACAACTAGTTTCTGCTTGCATCTTTGGTTGCACTCATTTAATGAATTGTTACTTCCATACCACTTTGTTTCTGTTTACCACAATGTCAAGACTTTTTCACACCTGAAATTGAGACATTGTGACCCAAATTTCGAATGATAGTAGAGGAACTTAATTGCTTTATTTTACTAGAGTGGTGAAATAAAAATAATTTTATTTTAATTATTTATCTACATGGAGATTGAACTCTGCAACAAGTGTGATCACAAGTCAAGGTCACTGTAACAGAGTTGCCTACATGACTACACTTCCTTATTTCTTACTCTAGCTAGCCTACAATGGTTCTTCACAGTTGTTCTGGGTATACAATTTTCTTGACAAGAAAATGCATACTGAACAACTTTTGTTAAGATGACATTTATAATTGCCACTGTTAGATAGTAGTAAATCAGATGTACCAACCAATCTTAAATCCATTAGTCTTAGGTCCTGCTCAGACCTAATGAATTAGTCCATTAGATCTGAACATATGTGTGACAATCAAATGTGGATAAACAAACAAAGATTTCAAAAACCATATTTTTTCTTGTCTTTTCATTTTCCTATATTAGTTTTTTATAAATATTAATGTACAGACTAATTTTTTACTGATTTGTTATTCTACAGATATTAAAATTCTTTACAGGCACGGAGTATAACAGTACCAAAAATAACCACACAAATCTTCTTACCAGCCATTGCAGTTGATAAATATTTAATAAAACTTCAGAAAGCAAATTTTAATGTATTTGATAAATCATTGTTGCATAGTAGCTCTACGCTACCTTTAAATCTATATATTAAGAGAATTCTCAATAAATATTAAATATCTTTAGAAGCTTTGTATAAAAATTACCATATAATCTAAAACTGAAGAAAAGTATTGTAATTCTTTCAGAAATACTTATAGATTATGCAACAGAGTTGGAATTTTTAAAACATTAGATGAAATCAAAACCGAGGAAAAACTAGTAATTTATGTTACTCAATAGAATATAACATATATTTTCAGTCTGATTCTAAAGTCACATGATATCTTATGTAAATAAAACACATGAGTAGAAAAAATTGCACTTTTACTTCCAAGCTTTTTCAATCATGCAAATAAATAATCATATTTGAGATTCAAGCATAGTTTGGCAACATGAGTAGATATATGTAGTATATAGACTACTATACATATGTTATTAACAAACCAAAAAGTAAATAATGTAATATTTTTTTAAATCAAGATAATTAAATTGAAAGTTGCCAATTAACTGGAAAAATATGATTTACACCAATGGAGAATAAATATTACTTACAATAACTACTTGTAAATTGCAACTATAATTCAAAACAATACAATTGTCTTAAATTTCATTTAAAAACCTTTGGTTAAGAAAGTGAAGATATCTTTGGTTAATTCTACAATGTGATTTTTTTTATATGTACAGATGTAAAATTAAAAAAAAAAACTCCATTTTGCTGTAAAAATAAAAAATATGTAAATTAGTCAATGGTTCTGTGTTTATATAATTTATCCACTAGCACTTGTAGCACAAAAGGATAAACATCAACATCATCACTAGTATTTTTAATATATAATAATTGTATAATATTAAAAACATACAAATTAATCATATAGAAAACAAATACAGCATTCTCTCATTTTTTTTAAGAAAACTATATATTTTTTTCAATGTTTTTCTTAATAATGATTATTTTATTTTGTAGTAATACACAATGTTGTACATATTGGTTACAGCCCAATAATATTTCTTCAAAAGTTACAGGAATTGTTAGAATTATAATAATAAGTAATAATTAAACAAAACATGTTTTATTTAATTTTTCAAATATTGATCTGAATTTGGGACTTAGCTTTATTTGCTTCTATATGATCCAAATATTAACATACAAAATGAAGCTTAATTTGAATAGTATAAAAGATATCATTCTGATAAAAGGTATATTAACCCTAGGGCAGTTTTGGAATAGTCTTAAATACAACCTTCCTTTTCAAGTTTGGTTGATTTGAGATCAACTTATACATCAGGTTGACACATTACACTTTCAGTGTTTAAATAGATAAAAAACACAACTGCTACAAACTGCTTAAACTGCTATGAATTAAAGAAAGAGCTAAGTATTATCAATAAAAAATATATGTAAATAAACAATATATTTTTCTATATGATATGGTTTTCCAGTTCGGCTTTGTCATGTTTTTAACTTATTCCA
Organism: Heliconius eleuchia; assembly: GCA_018230625.1. NCBI lineage: Eukaryota > Metazoa > Arthropoda > Insecta > Lepidoptera > Nymphalidae > Heliconius > Heliconius eleuchia. Next base: position 2,387 of record DWAP01000663.1, read on the forward strand.
ATATATATTTTTTTGGTGTAATGTATGTTTTAGTGCCCATTCCTAAATTTTCATTATATGTAAGTGCATTGTGATCTACCAAGAGCCTAAAATATTAACACAGCCAATGAATCAATTTATTAATTTGGAATGTAAAAGTATAATAAGAAAATAATAAATTAATATAAAATATTTGACACTTAAGTCTAAGATAAAAAAGCTAAATATAAGTACTAATATTCAATCACAATAAGCTTGCTGCATAAAAAGCTACCAAGTGTTTTTTGTCTATGGCTACTCAGAAGGTGTTAAGTCTTTTTCCGGTTCCCCTTCCGATAGTATTTGCTGCAAAAGGTCATATACTGGTTCAAAAGCTTTTCTAAAAGCTGCATTTGTAGGAATTAAATAATCATGCATGTCGTGATGGCTTATTGTTCCATCATTTTGAATGAATCCTTTGTCTATTGATACCATTTCAACTTTATTCATTTGAGCAACTTTTTCATGTAAAAGTTGATTAATTTTATCATTTTTCTCTCTCAGTACATTTTGATATTGACCTCTTGGAAGAAGACTCTAAAATAAAATTTAAGATATAAGTAGTGATAATGACCACATATATTTTAAGGGATTTTTACAGAAACAACATGTTTTACTTACAGGCAGAACAATGTAAACACTGGGGTGTTTTCCTCTGATTGTATGAACTATTTCTAAGATACCTTCACAGACTTGATCTGGTGTATGATTGAAATTATTAGTCCCTACATGTAAAACTATCACCTAAAATAAATAATTCTGTTAATAGACTTTAAAAAAATACATCATTCTGTTACACTTAAATAATATATTAGAATATTCATTTTTGTAAAAAACCATATTACCCTGGGATCAACATGATCTAACTCTCCATTTTTAATACGCCATAGTATATTTTGGGTTTGATCATTGTAGATGCTAAAATTAAGGCAATGAAGTGGTGCAAACCACTGATTCCACACTTCTGTATGTTCTAATGCTTGGAGAATGGAATCTCCGATGAAAATGACATCTCCGTCTTTTCCTTTTGCGTCCGAAAGAAATCTTTTATGCTGGAAAGTCATTGCCCAAGGAAAATTAATTTGTACGTCCTTTTAATCTTACTTATATCGTGTTTAAATATTTCGATTTAAAAAGCAAATACTACATTTTATTCAATACAAAACTTACAATGCTATTCCACCTGCCGTCTCCTTCAATGTCTTGTTGTGGAGCTGCCACAGAACAAGGGTTCATGGTAAAATATAACACAAATTTAATTTCTATATTAAAACAAACTTTAACAATATCCTTTACTGGATTTTAATTATATGTTGAAAATTAAAAATAAACATAGATTCCTTTAAAATAGCTGCAACCTATAAATATTTATAGTTACAATTTAATATTCCAAAATTTTTGCAAACGCAAACAGATTAAAATCGTTTTACTAGTCATTTTTAATTTGACATTTATGACTTAAGTATTCAAACGGTAACTTCTCCAAAACAAGACATCTACAAAACAAAACATAAATGTTAATAGCAATATTTGTTAAATTTTACCTATTTTTTATACTTTCAAGAATACGAACGAAAGTTTAAGTAATCGTTTAAAGTAATTTTAAAATTTTACCACTTGTAATATATTTTTATTTTACAAGTACAACTTCTATGATATGTGTAAATATATTTTACCTACCTACTGCCGTGCCGCAATAGAAGTCAAGTAAGTATCAAAATTTCTTTATTTTAATATTATTTTTAAAGTTCTTTATTTTTCTATATACCAAAGTAGGAGCTTGGATGGTATCCTTATTTTGTGCTATCTATTGCTAGCCGCACACACACAATATTATTGCCACTAAAGTACGTATTGCCAATAATATTGTGTGTATTTTTCGATTTTGATCAATATTATTCTGTTTGATCAATATACTTCTGTCTAGAAATTCAGATTTTGCCACCGTAATATCAATATTTTAGTTGAGAAAGATTTCAAATTTAATTTTTTAAGCTTTTTATTGGAAAACGGAAGACGATAAAAGTATCTATAGCGAAGACAGTGTTGATACAACTACTACCACTGAGAAACAATATTTACTAGACTTTATTAAGACTTGTAAAACGTATCCAAAGTTATGGAACACGTCTACTGCCTTTAGAGATAAAGTAAAAAAAATAATGCCCTAGACATGCTGCTAAGTGTATACAAAAAAATTAAACCAAATTGTTCAAGAGATGATGTTAAGAATAAAAATAATTCTCTGCGAACAAATTTTCGAAAGAAATTTAAAAAATATACATATCTAAATCATCATCTGTTAGTAGCAGTTCATTAATGATATTTAAATGATTTAACTCCGTTTTTTTTCATCCAGTCTGATCCATCGTTTCCTTCTTCATTGTCTTTTTTTTGTAAATAAATAAAATGCAATAACTAAAGTAATGGTTTTTTTCTTTCTGACCATTTTAGATTTAACACGTACGCATATACATAAAGCTACTGAGCGGCTGTGTTAGATTTTATGACGAAATATTGTCATTAATATTGAGTAGTATGCGGGGCCAAATATCGAACAATATTGTTGCCAATAATATTGTGTGAGCGGCTAGACTACGTATAATTTACACTAATTTACAAAAAATGTTTTGATTTAGTTCTTCGCCAAAAATATTCAAGTATTTTAATTTTTCATGTTTAATTATTCATATTTTTTATTTCAATTAAGTTATCGATTTTTGCGACTTGTAATTAAAGTAGAATTTGGTTTTGCCATAACATGTTGTTGTTTTATGGCTTTTAGGAGTGCCTTTTGGGTATATGTGTTCTGTGGGCGTGCCAGTGGATCACATTTGACATAACATGTTATGATATTATTTACTTTTATCGTATTATAATATTCATTATTGTCACTTGTCACTAAACTAAAAACATTTTAATTTTTGATTATTATACATATTCACATATTTTTGTATATATTTTAAAAAAAGCTTTGATAATGGCAGAAAATTTAATTCTGAGTGAACTTTCTTTGCAACAAAAACATAGAAAAGAAAAAAAAGAATTACAAGCTCAAATTCAAGCTCTTAAAAAGACAGCGAAAAATGATAAAAGTAGGAAGAAGGAGCTTGTATCTGAAATTGCTAAATTGGAAGCAAACCTTGAAATACGACATAAAAAAGAACTTGAATTAGTTAATGATGAAGAAAATGCCAATTTAAATATAAATGTAGAAATAAATCAAGATCCTCAAGAAAATGAACATAAAACGAAAATATCAAAAGCACAAAAACGCCGTGATAAAAAGCTGGAGCAAGAAAGAAATCGAGTAATAGAAATTAAATTACAAGAAAACGAAAACCGTAATGGGCCTAGAAATTTGGAAAATCAAGCTATATATGCTAAATTAAAAGAAAGAAGATTGAAAATTTTTGCTATACCTTCGGATGGTGATTGCTTGTATAAAGCTGTTGCGCATCAATTAGAAAAAAAAATTAATAAAATAATACATGTAGAAGATTTAAGAAAAAATGTTGCTATGCATATTTTAGAAAATAAGGATGATTTTATGCCATTTCTAAGTAATCCTGAGACCAATGAAATGCTTACTGATTTTGAGTTTGAAGAATATTGTAAAAAAATACGTGATACAAAAGTATGGGGGGGACAATTAGAAATAAGAGCTATATCTAATACATTAAAATGTCCCATTATTATAATACAAGCAACTGGACCTGAAGCAATAGAACAAGGAAGCGAATTTGAAGGTCCACCTTTGATACTTTCGTATCATCGGCACATGTACAGTTTAGGGGAACATTATAATTCTACTGAGGACCTTGTTGAGGATTAGGATAGTAAATTATTTATTTATAATTAAGTTTTTTTTAAATTTGTGTTTTAGTTAGTAATTCCAACACCTATTGGAATTTATTAGTAGCATTTTATAAATGATAACATGTGTATTATAAATTTTTATTATCTTCAGCAACATTTTTATATTTCTATTTCCTCGCTCTAGTGTCAAGCGCGGTATTGAGTTCCACTCCACATAACCCAATGGCTCCAGAATTCGGTGGAGAAGGTGAATGGCACTCCAATCCCCTCTTTCCTGACCTAGACACTTAAGGAAGTTAAGACACTTCTTAACACTGAATTCCCTCTGCCTACTCTGCTGTGTGCAGTATACAGCCTGAAGCTGATTTATTTTATTTAGTATTATACATTTTTGGAAACTCAATGTTTCAAACACTGCAGTAGTCCATAATTGCAAATAAGACTATCTACCCAAGTTAAAGAGTTTCATTTACAATGTGTAATAATTGCATAACTCAAAGATCTCAACAATCTCTGTAGTTTGCCAAAAGATCTGCGTGTCTAGAACTATTATTAATAAATTTCCAGAATGTGCTCCAAAGGCGACACTAGTAGATTTATTTTGAATTTGGTAAATAAAATTTTTAATTTCATCACCTAACTAATATTCATCACCTAAATAATACCTTTTATAGATTTATATAAAATAGTGATTTAAGTTGTAAATAATATTTTAAAAATAAAGGAAGTCATTTGTTAATATTTTTATTACTTGTTAAAAGATATTGGTATGTAAGACAGAAAATTCATGTTTAGTTTAAATTAAGCTCCATTTTGAGTTTGGGGACCATTTGCTGGCAATTCTTCTTCAATATTATGTTTATTGGGATCATCAGGTTTCATAGCTGGAAATAGCAGCACCTCCTAAAATTTAACAGAATAAATAATTACTTATGATGACTGAAACAATTTTTTTATTTTCTGTATATAAATAGTTAGTGCTAAAACATGCAGAAGTCAATGCTTCACTATGTATTGCTACCAGAATAGGGAAATAAACATAATTATTACCCTTGAGTGAGAATCGAATTCACAACCAACAACAATCACCAATTACAGACACTGCAGTTGCAGCTGAGTCTCTCAAATGGATAGCAAAATCTAAATAGCTGTCTCATAATAAATGTAATAAAAAAAAAGTATTGTAGCATATTTAAGAATTAGTTACATACTTTAATATTATTAGAGTCTGTTAAAAACATTGTGAGACGATCAATGCCAAGACCCCAGCCAGCTGTAGGGGGCAGCCCATATTCAAGGGCCGTACAAAATGCCTCATCTGTTGGCGGTGTCTCATCATCACCAGCCGCTCTATCTTTAGCCTGTTGTTCAAACCGGTCTCTTTGGGTTGCTGGGTCATTCAATTCAGTATATGCATTGCAAATTTCTTTTTTCATCACAAATAGCTCAAACCTAAAAACAAGCAATTGCATAATATGAACTTTATCTAGGCTCTATTAGTTATAGTTATTAAAATAAAAGAAAGATTATTAAAATAGATATCTATTTTTTTTTTATAAATATTGTACTTTAAAAAAGTGTTATAATATTATGACTTCATTTATCTTCATGTTTTACCCGACACTAGTGGTTGCTCGCATCTTGAAATTTATAATTTCGTTTCTACTCTCTCGTAGCCCCCATACATTCGGTTTCGGCTATATTTTGTTTGTCAGTCGCTCGGTAATACAAGAGTTTTATATATATAGAGATATAGCAGAATAGACAAAGAGAATTAAGCTTTGAGCCGTTGGCGGCACTTTGTCTTGCTACAAAGTGAAAGTAAAAATAGTTCATTCTCCTGAATGGAAATGGAACTCACAACCATTGCGTTTAGCGTCAGATACTGTTCCTCTGCATCACAATGGCGCCAGTACTTAATTTTATTGGTAAATCTCAATATCTCATGAAGTATATTCATGATAAACTTTTAGCTACTTTTTGTATAAATGATAACCTTTGCATAAAACTATCAGCCATTACTATTATTTAATAATGCATATAAATTATCTCAGTAATTATTTATTCAATGGACTGATACTATAGATACTATAGAGAAAAAATATGAAGTACATATAAATTCATTCAAAATTTATATTAGTTACCCATAAGTAAATGGAAGCTGATAATGGTAAATATATCCCTATTGTTTCAGATAATTTTAGAAGAAGAGAACGAGATACCCTGGGGTTAAGACACTTCTCCACTTGTGTTAAGACACTCCATCATCTGTTTCATACCCAAATTCAACACACTGTGTATGGCCAAATTCAATGTCACATTTTGTCTTCCAGGTAGAGCTCTGGTAGAAAAAGTGTGGCAAAAAAAATCATTCCTCTGAGTGGGGATCAAGCTCAAGTTCATCCTGTTTACAGTCAAATGCTATTTCATTGTCATGTGATGGCCATACATACATACAAAACACATTGTGCTAATTAAGAATAATTTGTACAAAGTAGATTTTTATAGAAGTTAAATTAAGTTATTGACTACAATCAATTTTATACATCTGCTCATATTACCTTTCAGTAAGTCCAGGTATTTCTCTATGGTATTTGGACAATGGACTCATGATTTGAGGGTGGTCCAAAATAAAAGTAGGATTAATACATTTATCTTCAAGGAATTCTCCAACTAGTTTATCTAAAAGTCTTGCTGTTGTTCTAGGAGGAGGACATTCAACCTAAAAATTTGAGAAAAAAATTTAAGCAATATACCCAATGTATCCCGCATATACCAGGGTAGGTAGAGATAACCAATTGTTAAAATGCTCTGTTCCCCATTTGCCCCCTAATTTTAAAGAGATTTGAGCCTAGGTGATGGAATTGTGACAATTTTACTTACTTCATGTTTTTCACATAATTGGCTGAGCATAGCATTTGCTTCAGCGGTGTCCAGTTTGTCTGCAGATGGAAGCTTCACATTTAGAACTTTCTCAAGTGTGGCAATCATTGGCACCCTGGCAAACGGTGGGGTAAAGTCTACTTCCAGTTCTTCACCTTCAGGGCCATCTGGATGATATTTTACCTAGAAGTGTCCTTGTATGATAAAAATTAATTTCAATTTTAGTTTTCTTTTTCGCACATAGCAGGCAAGGCAAAGAGAACCTGGGACTCTTTAAAGTTAAGACAATCTGTTTTTCACTTTCCATCAATTTCCTAAGGCATTGTGTGTTGAGTAACAGAACTCACTGCAAAGAGGTGAAAATATTATATATATCGTTCCCCCAGATGGAATTTAACCCACAACAATTGAGTTTACAGTCACACCCTGATGTCAAGGTGCCACAGCGGCTTTTTATTGATAAACCCAGTAGAGTCTTCTAGATGAGGATATCTTATTTTATGTTAATTCATGGATCATTTTTACTGAGTATCATTGTTTTTGTTTAAATTTAGTAGTCCCATGTAAATATAAAAATGTCCTTATAAGGGTATGGAAACAGTATGATTGTTTGTAACAAATTACACAAATAAAAACAAATAAGAATTGTAGTCAAATAGAATAATTTGAATATTAAATAAATCACAAAATTCAAATGATAAGAAATATTACCTTGTAAGTACCATGGATACTTTTAACCATCCCAGATAACAGTGTTTCAGTAATACTTATCAGATCATTATAATCAGCATACGCCATATAGAACTCACATGTTGTGAATTCAGGATTATGGGTCAAATCAATACCTTCATTTCTAAACTGTCTCCCAATTTCATACACACGATCTAATCCACCCACAACTAACATCTTGTGATATAATTCTGGAGCTATTCTCATATAAAGATCCATGTCGAGGTCATTGTGGTGAGTTACAAAAGGTTTTGCTGTAGCTCCTCCAGGTATCATGTTCATCATTGGTGTCTCTATTTCTAAAAAGCCCATGTTGTCCAGAAATCGTCTTACATAAGAAATTATTTTTGCTCTTATGTAGAAAGTTTGCCTGACCTAAAAATAAGTTGTTTTTTACATTTAATATTACGTTAAAAAACTATATTTAAACTTAACAATATATTTATATATAAACATCATTATGATTTATGATATAATTGATTTCTGATTTTGATTCATTAAAAGTTAATATTGTTAAAAGTTAATATACTAATTATTTTTATTTATTAAAACATATGACACAAAATATTATGATTATTCTTACTCTATCATTTAAAATTAGATCCAAATATCTCTTCCTAAATCTGGTTTCCTTGTCTTTAAGGCCGAAGTGTAGATGTGGAAGCATATGTAAACATGGAGACAGCAGTTTTATTGATTTTGGTATTATTGAAAGTTCCCCTTTTTTGGTCTTACCAGGATTTCCAATACAACCAATTATATCCCCTCGTCTAAGTTTATCAGTGTCACTAGCAAATTTCTCCTCAGATTCATATAGTTTTGCATTAGCCATTACCTATAAAAAAAAGTTAGTATTCATCATTATAAGAAATATGAACTGATATATGGAATGCAAAATTGAAATATACCTGTAGTTTTACTCCTTCGCCCCTTAAGTCATAAAATATAAGTTTTGCTCCAGACTCTCTTATAGAATGAATTCTGCCTGCTACAGATACAGAAATGTTTTCCAACACATCTCCATTGCTCAAATTACTATATTTTTCAAGAAATTCTTCTAAAGAAATAGTAACGATAAATTTATGAGGATATGGATGATCTTCTTTAGCTCCTTGTTTAAGAGCTGCTACTGCTCCTGATCGAAGTTTGTAATACTCATTAGGGCTAATTTCCTCTTCTGCTCTTGTTATTTTTTTTTCGGCAATAACAGTTGGCTGTTGAGCTACCTTCTCAGCTTTCTCTTTTAGTTTTTGTTCGGCTTTTAGCCTCCGTTTGAGTTCGCTATAAATGTATTTATGAAATTAATCACAATGTCCAATACAATATGGTTAATTTTAGGAATTAAACCAACCGTGTATTTAATGCTGACGAATATTTTACAGATTTTGTTAAATAATTAAAGTTTCTGTGCGCCAAAATTGGCAATGCTTTCTTCAAAATAAACATATTGTCTTATTTCGTCACACTATACTCACTTCTTTGAAATTTTTTCGTTTGCCTCAGCCATTTCTTCTTAATATATTTGAATACAAAATATTATATTTACTACAACCTATAACCTAACATGAATTCCACTGCCCACGTTCGTGGATTTAAATTAAGTTCACACACTGTGGAATCACTTCAATTTTTGACTTTGACATATTAGTAATATGATGTATACGTATATCGCATAGTATAACGTTGCCATTAGATAAAAATTCATGCAATAGATACAAAAGATATTTGCGTCGTTTTAGTCTAACATTAAATGCAGAAGGCAGTATTACTTCAGACGGCGAGTATTGTGGTGAAATTCCTTAATCTGAACCCCTAGCCACCAATGGTTTGAACCAATGTTTTGTTGGTAGAGTATGTTTTCTAGTTTTAAATGTATGTTTTTATCTTAATTTATATTTTAAAATGTAAATATTTCCTCCTGTGTAACAAGATTAGTATTTTCACCACATCATCATTTTGTCTTTAACCACTGCTAGATATATATTTCTCTATGCGCATCTGTTGGCAACGGAATGCGGCAACTTCCATTGCCAGAAGATTACCGTAGAAGTAAATGAGTATTAATCGACTTTTATCATTGTCACTAATTGAACTCATTATATAAAACAAATAAATATTAATAATTTAAATTAAATTGAGGAATATATTGTGTATTAGAAAATCAACAATATAAATATGTAGATATGCTTAGTTTAAAAAAATATTATATAAAAATAACTTAAGCATATTTTGTCACAAATTTCCATGTTTTTATTTTTATTGTTTACCTGTAAACTATGACTTTTAATTTAAATAGCTGGCAATATTTGTATTGACATCACAGCTGTTCGTTTCGTCTGCCTGTGCTGTCTCTAGATATAATTTTATTTTATTAAATATTAGACAGTGAGTGAAATTTCATATTATTAACGTATATCGGGAGGGATTTGATCCATTTTTAGATATATTTAATGTTGATTTATAGAGTGCCAGGTTGGCGAACGTTTTATAAACTAGTCAAATCGCATTTTTATTTCTCTTGCATTCTAGTGAACATCAAGTGCATGTACTTAGTGCTGCGATCTTATGATAATCTGTTTTAAGTTATTGATGTCATTGCAGGTATAATCTTATGTAGACGTTTCTTACAAAGATCTATCGTTAAAGTAATTCCAATACTATGCCTCTTTTTGGGAAATCTCAGAAGAGCCCCGCGGAGTTAGTAAGGTCTTTGAAAGATGCTGTCACAGCGTTAGAAAGAGGTGATAAAAAAGCTGAAAAGGCCCAAGAAGATGTTAGCAAAAATTTGGTAGGCTATATTGTTTTACAGTCATTGTAATCAAATCAACTCTGAAAATAATATATATTTTTGTAATACAGGTCTTGATCAAGAACATGCTCTATGGTACCTCTGATGCAGAACCACAAACAGATATCATTGTTGCCCAACTTGCACAAGAGCTTTATAATACAAATCTGCTGCTGCTATTAATCCAAGTAACACCATTTATACTAATATATACCCTGCTTAATATATATGTAATATATTTTGTATTATATTTTTAACAAAATATTTTTCTTTTAGAATTTAAATCGTATTGATTTTGAAGGCAAAAAGGATGTAGCCCAAGTTTTCAACAATGTTCTTAGACGTCAAATTGGCACTCGCTCTCCTACAGTTGAATATATTTGTACTAAACCAGAAATATTGTTCACTCTGATGTCTGGGTAAGTGTGTGTGTGTGTGTGTAATTTTTTATAAATATTGGTGTGTTTGTATTATTATCAACATGTATTTTATTTTTAACTATTTTTCATTTTTCAAGACATTGTGTATTGAGTTGTGGAACATAATTTTGCACTTTGTTTTGCTATCAGAGTGAGGAAATGAAAATAATTATTTTCCCTAAATGAGAATCAAATTTTGAAATATTAAATCTTGTCATATTTCTTTGTTCTTATTTAAAAACTAATCAACTTTTTGTCTTGTAGATATGAACACCAGGAAATTGCTTCCAATTGTGGTACTATGTTAAGAGAGTGTGCTAGATATGAAGCCCTAGCCAAAATAATGTTGTATTCAGATGACTTTTACAATTTTTTCCGTTATGTAGAAGTATCCACTTTTGATATTGCCTCTGATGCCTTTTCTACTTTTAAGGTTTGTCTTTGCTATATATATTATCTATTGATAGGACTAATATGATATGAGGCCAGTCGTGATGCAAGGGCAAGGGCAAGGGCAAGTGTTCAACTGTAAACGTAATAGGTTGTAGGTTATATTCTCACTTGAGGAAATGAAATATTGAATATTTTTATTTTCTGGCTCTGGTAATATGAAAAGTGCATGTTGAGCCCTGCTACTCAATACTCGTAATGTCTCTAAAATTTTAATTGGGGAATGGGAGTGTCTTAACAACAGGTGTTGCCATGTCCTGCACATAACAGGTAACCTGAAAGGAACCTTGCAGCTTGAAGCTAAAAATGTATAAATATATTTTGAATTTTATGATTCCCACATTATAATACATACATATTTTTAAAAAAAAAATAATAGATAATAAAAATAACCTTTTACTAAAACAAATTTGCTTACTAAGTAATGATGGCATTTTGATAAAGTAATAGTTTTGATTAACAGTTAATTCTAATTAACACCTTTGAAAAATTACAAAGCAATCATTTATTATGTAATAATTCAAAATAAGATGAACTTCCCATGTCAGGTAGGCAGACGGAACTTAATATTAGTGGATGAAATGAACAAAAATTCTTTGCTCCATTGAAAATAAAACAATATACAGCCTAAATAAAGGTCAGTCGCGGCGCAGGACCACATAGTTTGACTGGTAGACGATCCTATAGTTCAATCCCCACTTGAGGAAAAGAAATATTTATATAAATTTATATTTTGATTTCTTCACTCTGGTGTCGAGGCAAAGCCGCCGATGCGACGATTTCTGGATTGCGTGTTGAGTGTCGAGTTCTGCCACACAACACGCAATACAGAATTCGGCGGAGTGCCTCCACACTCTACCTGCCCTGCTGTGTACGGGATACACTTAAATTTGATTATATTAGTATTTAAAAGTGCATCAGATTGAATACAAATTAAATTTTTGTTATCTGATGATTAATCATAATTTCTTTGAATTTTGAAAAAAATAATTTATTCTTTAAAATAATCTCTTAAATTGTTTAAGAAAATGATTATATATTTTCTTATATTATTGTAATGATTGTAATGATAGATGCATGCATTTCATTAGGCAATAAAGGTATGATAAAAATAACCTTAAGATTTAAGACCTTGCCAGGAAAAATTTTTACTAGGTTTTATGCATCATGTTCTTTTAAAGTTTGACATTAACTATTGTTACCTTTTAGTATTATCATATATTTGGGATACAACAAAAGATACACCTACTAGCTAAAAACATAATTTTTACACATATTTATACTAACTCTAGTTTAACCTAAGGCTTATTTTTTCCATTAGCCAATAATTTATTAACATCCTAAAAATTCAAATCTTTATCGCACTTAAATCGCACCTCTAGTGAAATTCGCAAAGAAAACAATATTTACGCATTCAATTCTACCCTGTATTGGGACATTTTAACGCCACATTTAATCTTAGCAGATCAAAGAAATGACAAAAAAAACTCAAGAGTGAGAATTGAACCTATTCTCACTCTTGAGATCACGCTTCGTCAAACATTGTCTCATTGCATCCATACAACGAAAAACAAATTTCATGTTAATATTTTTATTCTTCAGGAATTATTAACTCGACATAAAATATTATGTGCCGAGTTTTTAGAAGCAAATTATGATAAAGTGTTTAGTCACTACCAGCGTCTGTTAAATTCCGAAAATTATGTCACTCGACGGCAGAGCTTGAAACTACTTGGGGAACTACTTTTAGATCGACACAATTTTTCTATAATGACCCGCTATATCACGAACCCCGATAACCTTAAGCTTATGATGAATATGCTTAAAGAGAAATCACGCAACATTCAATTCGAAGCTTTCCATGTCTTTAAGGTAATGTAAAAAAATAATTATATATTTGCTTGTTTGTTGCATACTTTTAAAATAATTTATAAAAACGAAAAATTATAAGACTAGAGAATAGTGTGTTTACATATTTGTATTTTATATTAAGTTTTCGTTAAAAGATTTTCAAGTCAATATTGTGTTTTTTTTTAAATGAATCGTGGATATTAAAAACATCACATTTGAGTGTTTTTTTTTGCGAAGGAAAAATTGTCATTTCACGTTGAAAACTTAGTTACTAATTACGACGCAACTTTCATTATTACTAGTTCACGTGTGACGTCATTGTTAGTCACGTGATATTTAACCTTGTAAGAAAAATTTACCTAATTTAAATGTGATTTTTAAAGTTTTAGATTTAGTAAAAAAATATATACAAGACATATTTATAAATAAGAACTTTATACGATACTTATAATTAAGATGACTTTCAGTATGTTTCATAAAAAAGTATACCTCACTAAACAATGAAATGACAAGTTTTGTTTAGCTGTAATAGTAGTAAAAAGAAGTAGTCAACATTTTGAATTATTTCAAGCATTAAGAAATAACAAAAATATATTTAATCATTTACAGGTATTTGTAGCAAATCCTAATAAACCTAAACCAATATTGGACATTTTGCTAAGAAATCAGGACAAATTGGTAGATTTCCTCACCAAGTTCCACACGGATCGTTCAGAGGACGAACAGTTCAACGACGAGAAGGCTTATCTAATAAAGCAAATTAAAGAGCTGAAGCCATCAGAACACTAACATTTATTTTATTGCATTTTAATAAAAACGCCACTTCCTCCTCAAAAAGAAGTTAGTTATAGATGCTATTATATATAAACGCTTCTAAGTCACCAGAGGGTCGCTGGATGCTGGAGTTACATTCGGTCTGTGATCAGTCAGGGATGAAACTGCAAGTGCTACGGGCAAATTAACATTTTTTTTTTAAAACAGTTGTAGAAATTAGAATTATTTTAATGGTTTCCACTTATATCTTTTGTAAGTTGTTAGAACCGTGTTTTTTTAGTTTTGATGACGTGTTTAGTGACAGTTCCTAAGTCACAATTGATGGGATTAGACCACATTGGCGTCGAGATCTAAAAGACTTGTAAATATGACATCTTATTTTTGTTTATTTTGTGTACTCTCAATGTCAGAAGTATAGATTGTTGAATAATGAAGGAAAATATATTTTATATATTGTCAGTATTGGTTATTTATTACGCGATAGTACTATTGTTCGTTGTTTGTGTACGACGTTACATTGACAAAGTTCCGCATGAGTGCTTAAACATTGTAATAGGATTTGCAATTTTTCACAAATATTTTTGTATGTATTGCCGAAATTACTTTATCCTATATTTTAAAATTTATCTTTATTTTGTCAGTGTCATTAATGGAGTCACATTTTTGAAACTGAATAAAATATTTGTATCATTCTTGGTTTGTTTATTTTTTTTTCTGGTTCCTCAGAATTGTAAACCTAATAAGGCCATCGTGGTGTCTTACTGTAAAAGCGACGGTCGTTAGTTGTTAGGTTTGATTCCCACTAAGTAGAATAAATTATTATAATTTCCTTGGTTTGACAATAAGACAAAGGTAGGCGTTGAGTTCCGCTACTTTGTCTAACTAAACTAGGTAAACGGGGTATTTTTACACTAGGTTCCCTCTGCTTAGCCTGTTCGTTATATGCGGAATACAACGTGAAACTAAAAACGATGATAATTAAATAATAAACATATCCTATGCGATAAAAAGTGTGCGTGGAGAAAGATAAGACACCAAATTAGTAAAATTGCTTTATTACTATTACAATTTTTTATTAGACAAGCAATTTGCTGTACACCTCGACTTATCGTTAACTATACATATGTTTGAAAAGTAACATTTTATTTTTATCACAAAAAAACATAATACATATATACATACCAATAGCTTTGCATAATCTAAGAAGTAAATTGGCTTAAATATTCCAGTTCATTTAATTTAAAATTATTTGTTTACAAACCAAATGCTTGTGGTTTAAATTTGAACGACTGAAATTTACCATACATCATAACTTATAGCAAAGAAATATAATTTAATAGGTTTGCCAAGTGTCAAAAACAAAACTAAGGTGTTAATTATATACACAAATAGAAATTTAATTTTAAGAATTCACAAACCGACTATTTTCATGATAAATAATGTTTATCTACATCTAATTTTTAAACGTTATAAAATTAAAGATATGATTACATTTGACAAAACATAATTAAATTGGATAACTTAAAAAATATAATATGAAAAGCATTTTTTTCATGATTTGTTTTAAGTTACTTGTTTATTTTCTTAAAGGTTCTGGATAATTGTAAAAAACAAAATGCAAATGAAATCTTAAATTTATGACAAATATTAGGTATTAAAATAGTACTTTAACAGTTGTATTTACAATAGTTTAACATAATAATAAATTAGGCCATAAAATTGTTAAAAACAAGTGCATTTTTATATTCATTCTTACACAAAATTTGGAAATTTTATATAATTCGGGTACACGGCAGTGTTAAAAATACATAAGTATTTTTTCCTATATTTGGCTTCAGAATATTTATTGTTAATTATATTGTACTCTCAGTATAATGGTAAGTGACATCATTTGTAAATTTTAAAAAGGTTCGATATATTTTTTGTTACAAGCTTCAAAATTAGAAACAAAAGGTAATGTACCAACAAAAGTATTTGGAACTAAATAAAAAAAAACAACTTCTACATCTCTCGTATTCCAAAACTACATAAACAAACACAATTTTGTGTCTTTTTTATATAACGTTTCCAGTTCTTGTGTTTAACATAATATAAGAAAAACATTTTAAGTGAAATAAATAGAGTTAAATAACTATAAATTGAAAAAAATAATGTTAAATTTTTTTTTTTAAAGAAACTCCTTGATTATGATTCCGAATTGTCCTAAGATGAGAAATATAAATAAAGAATGTTTTAATGGCAGTTTCGTGTATTTTAGTATAAACAAAATGTTATAGGTATGCGCAAATGCCTACATGTGTTAAAATTCTACAATATATATTTTTTAATTAATTATCAACTACAACACGAATGTGATTGTGTAAAGGATTTGAAAAAATTTAATTTAATATAATATTTAGTATGAATAACTAGAATTTAATGTTATATTACAATTAATTTTAAACCGCATAATGCAACGAGATCAGTTATATTAATAAGAACACTAAGTTTTAACTGTACAATAAATTGCCGTTGCAATTTACAACTGGCAAACATTTTTTTTAGCAATATAATTTTCTTAACTACAATATAAAGACTTGTATTACGATATAATCATTAAAATAAAATACACTCATTTTAGTATTGATTTAGATTCGATAATTTTAAAATATTATAAGTATCTAGTAAGTAGTCTTTTAACCTTTATCTAAAATAATTTATAATTTTACTAAAATGGGTTCAGTTGAATGAATATCAGAATTCTAAACTTTGAAGCAAAAGTTTTACTTTTTTTTTTTATTGTATGTTATTTATATTGAACTTTATAAGCATAAAAAAATAGCAGGATGTTAAAGGTTTACGTCCCAGTACATTCAAAATTTTCATATTAAACTCAAAATGAAAAATAAATGTGGGTAGTACATTCAGTTGTCAGTTACCGTACATTACATCTTGCATCCACAAACTAAATGGCATACAAATGTACTGAATTTTAAATTATTACTAAACAATCATTTACCCAACATGTTGCAAGGATTTTATTCATTAATTTTGTCTGTTTATGATATTATATCTTTTGAATATCCAGTTGATTCAATGTCAAGTACGGTCTACAAAAATTTCAAAACAAATAAATGACTTTTTGTCTACTCTATGAGGAATGAAGAAAAAAAATATAAAATTATTTACATAGATGCCACTTTATATTGTCTTCATAAAGAACCACTTTTTAAGACGTATCGTCTTAAAAAAAAAGGATATAAAAAGGATATAAAAATATTGTGACAGTAAATTAATAGTTTTTAATAACTCGTAAATGTAACACAGTCATAACCAAGTAAAATCAGCTTCACGCTGTATCCCGCACACAGCAGGGTAGGCAGAGGGAGCTTAGTGAAAGACACTCCGTTCCCCACTTTCTGCCGAATTCTGGAGGCATTGCGT
>DWAP01000664.1:0-19534 GCA_018230625.1 Heliconius eleuchia
ACACGAATTCAAGCCATTGTGTGTTGAGTAGCGAAACTCAACGATGAATCTTGTCTTACTGAAACGGTAAAATTAAAATTACCCCAGTCGGGATGAACTAACAACCAGGCGCATCGCATTTAGAGTCAGACACTGTTACTCTGAGCTAAAATATATAGATTTTTTCATCTACACAAAGCTACCTATCTATTTGTTTTAAGAACAACATACAATGATGTAGGTAACAAATGGAAATTAAGGATGCGCATTGCACTAATAATATAACCTAAGATAAAAAGAATTTGTTCTGTATAATTGTAATGTCTAAATTATTCTTGCTTAAGATTTTCAACGAAATCAGAAATGTCTGTATGACAGTACGGCATTTTTGGATAAATACAAATGAACATTTATGTAAAATACAATAAACCTTAATATTGTATAGCGTCATGAGTGCAGACAACAGGCTTACTGTAAGAGTCGGTAAGGGTAAGTAAAAGGTTAAATTTTTTGCTAAAAATCTAATCAATAAAATCAGCTTCACGCTGTATTCCGCACACAGCAGAGTAGGCAGAGGGAATCTATTGTTAAGACACTCTGTTCCCCACTTTCTGCCGCGTTCTAGAGGCATTACGTGTTGAGTGGCGGGACTCAATGCCGCGTTTTGCCTCGACACCAGAGCGAAAAAATGAAAATATAAATGTAAATAAATATTTAATTTAATCGAGTGGGGATCGCACTCATACAATAAATTCCTTGCTCTTTTAACATATTTAATTTGCACTATCAAGTTAATATTAAACAGAAATGAGAATGATAAGTGAACTTCAATAAAGAAACTTGTATTATACTGTATGAAAAAATTAGTTAGGTGCGAGTCGGATCGCACGCCGCGGCTTCCGTACCAATTACATGAAATCTACGTCTAAGAGCAATGTGCCCTTATTTTGTATGAAATGAACTACATAATATAAAAGTTTGCAATCATTTTCATGATACAACTATGTATTTTCACTTTTCGGATTTTTTCGTTTATTTGTATTAAGTGTATGTTTTCTCTTGGTGCCAAATTTCATAACCGAATGGGAAATACCAATACCAAAATACCATATTGGTTTTGATTTCGCGGCGAATTGAAATTCGCCGCGAAATCAAACAAAATGCAGCTAAATTGATGCAGAAATGCATCTTTTGATTGCACTAACTTGGAAGCTCGATTTTTTCTGTGTTTAATACATTTACGCAATCTTAAGATAAATGGCCTTGACAAACGTACAGACTGATCACAAATTGACCTATATAGTTTCCTTTTTTCTTTTAAAGGTACGGAACCCTAAAAAGATCTATAAAAGTGTAACATATTTATAAACAATGAAAGAGAATCACATCACGTACCTCCGCACATAACACGACGACTGACTGAAGGAATCCAATTGCTATTTGACATTAGAGCGTGTATTATCAGCTACTTGTTTGAGCTCTCTTTTTGCGCGTTAAACAACGTTTATTTAAAAACATTGTATTGGTATTAAACTTGGCCTGGGTTATAAAATTTAGCATAACATATTCAAATCATGAATATCCAAGTGAACCTCGAATCTTTCGAGAGAAGTGGTGAATATTCATGAATTTAAATGAATCTTGACATTGAAAACTAAGGGATATATGCATTAATTATCATATATTTATTACCGTAGAACCAGCAAGCGCGAGTTTCAGCGAGCCTCAAAATCAAAATGAAGTAGGCGCCTCTTTGATATCCACTTCAGCGTTACACGATGAGGTTAGAACGTGCCAACCCTTGATCTAAATGTTACTGGCTGGGACTAAATTTTAAAATTAATATTAAGGTCTCAGTATAAAGAATACACGTACCTACTTACCTTAAGTACAGATAAAAAAAATAAATAAATCAGCGTCACGTTGTATCCTGCACACAGCACGGTAGATAGAGGAGATCTAGTGTTAAGACACTTTGTTCCCAACTTTCCTCCGAATTCTGGAGGCATTGCGTATTGATTGGCGGAACTCAACGCCGCGCTTTGCCTCGACATTAGATCGAAGAAATGGAAAATAAATAATTCAAATTTAAATAAATATCAGAAATCTGCTTTATATTATATATTATTTTCGGGCGTTTATACTTCACTATTTGTAATATTTCAGGATGTTAACAGACTACAAAACATTGAACCCACTCCAGAATTGACTACTTATAATATCAAATTAGGATGGATTCAGGTATTTTACTACGATTTTTAGACCAAATTGTAATAATAAAATCTTTTTAGAACTCTATTAAGAATAACAAAAGTGTCTCTATATGTTGCCTAGCGTGGCGCATTGGCACAAAGTGTGACTGTAAAATCTACTGGTTGTCTGTTCGATCCCCACTCGAGGAAATTAAATATTTATTTACATTTATATTTTCATTTCTTCGCTCTGGTGTCGAGGCAAAGTGCGGCGTTGAGTTTCGCAATTCAACAGGCAATGCCTCTAGAATTTGGCGGAAAGCGGGGTATGGAGTGTCTTAAAACTAGGTTTCCCTCTGCCTACCCTGCTGTGTGCGGGATACAGCGTGGAGCTGATTTATTTAATTTATCTCTATACGTTTAGGGGGTTTTGATACCATGCTTGCTGAATATCTGGGGAGTCATGCTGTTCCTGCGCATCGCGTGGATAGTGGCGCAGGCGGGCATCTGCCTCACTTACCTGATCATCCTACTCTCGGCAATAGTTTGTGTTATTACCACACTGTCTCTTAGTGCTATTTGCACTAACGGCCTGTTGAAAGGAGGTATAGGGGTTTATTATTATTATACATTTAATGTTTTCTTATAATTACATGTGGCCGTCGTGGCGGACTGGCACAAGTGTTTGACTATCATACGACGGTTGTGGGTTCGATCCCCACTCGGGAGAATGATGATGAATTATTATTTATTCATATTTTCATTTCTTCGCACTGGCAATTCAAAAAAGCGACGTTGAATTCGTTTACTCGACACACGGGGAACGGAGTCTTTACACATTACTTGTGCCCTATTGTATGCTAAATATAGCATGAAGTCTAAATAAATCCGATATCTCCAAGCGTTCCTGAGTTAAAGGCTCTTAACGGACAGACAAACAACAAAGAGATGGTTCCTTTTTCCGTAAGAGGTACGGAACGCTAAAGTAACGTTTATCTCACAATTATATATTTTTATAAAATACAGGTGGCGTATACTATATAGTTTCGAGGTCTTTGGGCGCAGAGCTCGGTGCGTCCGTGGGTATCATATTCGCTTTCGCCAATGCGGTCGCAGCCAGCATGAACACTATAGGTTTCTGTGAATCACTGAATGAGCTGCTGAGAACTTTCAATTTAAAAATAATCGACAATGGTATGACAGACGTGCGCATCGTCGGCACATTTGCTCTTTTACTGATGTGCATAATCTGTGCTATTGGCATGGACTGGGAGACAAAAACACAGGTAGACTAAAGACATTTGAAATGATTTAAATCAAAAATTTTATCTGCTTTACGCTGCATTTGAAATTTTTTCTAGGATCGCATTGGCATGTAGTGGCGGAACTCAACGTCGGGCCAACGAAAATATTAAAAAATAATATTTTTTTACCGAGTGGAAATCGAACCCACTATTCTCGCGTTACAGTTACACTCTTCTGCCCCTGCGCTACGATAGCCTCAAAAAAAATTATTTATTTTATTACAAAAAAAAAAATCTGCTTCACGCTGTATCCCGCACACAGCAGGGTAGACAGAGGGAACCTAGTGTAATGATACCCTGTTCCCCACTTTCTGCCGAATTGTGGAAGCATTGCGTGTTAAGTGAAAAAACTCCACTCCGCGCTTTGCCTCGACACCAGAGCGAAGAAATGAAAATGTAAATTTTAAATAAATATTTCATCTTCTCGAGTGGGAATCGACCCCACAACCAGTCGGTTTTACAGCCACACTTTGTGCTCCTAAATCACGACTATTTTATTATAATATAAAATATGTTTTATTTACAGAATGTTCTAGTAGTAATAATTGTAATAGCTATTTTAAATTATATTTTGGGTGCTTGCATGGGCCCGTCGAGTAATGTGGAGAGAGCACGAGGTTTTGTAGGTTTTAGTGGTTAGTATTCATTCTACTTTATATCTTAAAACATAATTTAATAGATTATTTTTTATATTTTTAATTTCTTTATCGTCTAGTGAAAACTGCCATCGCAAATCTTGCTCCAGACTTTCGGCCAAGTGAGGATCGAGAGCATAATTTCTTTAGCGTTTTCGCCATGTATTTTCCTGCCGTTACCGGTGTTCAGGCTGGAGCAAACATATGTGGCGATTTAAAGGTATTTCCAGTTAATTATAACGTTTCTCTTTTCTGCTTAGTACTTATATTGTATCAAGGAATACAGGACATACTGAACACACACAATAATATCGTTTCCTATAATAGGATCCAGCTTCTTCGATTCCCAAAGGAACTCTGCTCGCTCTGGGGATATCGATGTGTAGCTACCTCACTATGGCGACGCTGTGCGGCGTGGGCGCGCTCCGTGACGCCAGTGGGCGCATCGCTGACGTGGCGACGGGCACCATCGACGCCTGCAAGCCACACTGTCAGTACGGATTGCACAATAGCTACGGGGTATCTTTATCGATTTCATATTTTTTAATTATTTTATATTAAAACTTCACTCTGTATCCCGTATACAACAGGGTATGCACAGAGACTCTAGTGTTAAAACACTCCGTTCACTACTTTCCGCTCAATTACAATACCCGTCGTGTTTATACGCAGGCTCTGTCCCGCTGCGCCATGGAGATATAAAAGCCATTTTGTACTTCTTTTATATTGAATTTATTTGATTAACAAAGTATTCAATTAATTTATTTTTTTATTTTAATTAATTAAATACGACAAAGTCCAAACGAATAAGTAAACTACTCTATCAACACAGTGTAGAAGTATTTTTCAAGTAATAAACCTTTTAGATGATGCAATTAATGGCTCAATCGAGTGCCTTAATCTATGCGGGATGCTGGGCGGCGACGCTGTCGACGGCGCTGACGAATCTGCTGTCGGTTCCGCGGTTGATCCAGGCGCTGGGCGTGGACCGCATCTACCCCGGACTCATCTTCTTCTCGAAGCCCTACGGGAAGCACGGCGAGCCCTACCGCGGATACGTGCTTACTTTCCTAGTTTCACTCATGTTTTTACTTATAGGTTTGTATTTAAATAATATTTGTTTTAAATATCCTCGAACAATAAAAGATGTTAAAATTATTTTCTTTCGTAATATATAAATTTTGAAAATATTCTTTTAGCGGATTTGAATACAATAGCTCCGTTAATAACAAACTTCTACTTGGCATCATATGCGTTGATTAATTTTTGCACATTTCATGCTGGTTTAATTAAATCCATCAATTGGAGACCAACATTCCAGGTACCCAACTCTTACATATAACTGACTATATTTAGTATCAAATTAGTATTATTATTATTTAGTATTTTTTTTATTAAAACTAATTTATTTATTGTTTTAGTGTTACAATACATGGCTATCTCTAGCTGGTTTTCTAATGTGCCTTATAATAATGTTGATAATCAGCTGGGCGATGGCGTTGATCACATTCTTTGTTTTTATGACACTGTACCTTTTAGTGCTGTACAGAAAACCAGGTACAGTCTTTATAATTACCTATACCTATACCTAAGTTTACAGACGTCTCTATCTTTTTCCTTCCCACTGTATCCCCCATATAGCAGGGTAAGCAGAGGCACTTGAGAACCTAGTGTTAAGACAATCTTTCTCTCTCTCTCTGACTCATTAATACACTTCCCCAACTTCCGCGGAATTGTTGAGGAATTGAGTGTTGATTGGTGGAGCTCAAGAGCTTTGCCTCGTTACCAAAGCAAATAAATGAGAACAATAAAGATTTTATTTCTTCAAATGGAAATTGAACTCACAACCACCCAAAATGTCACATTTATAGTGCACACTTGTGGCCCTGCGCCACGACTGGCCTAATTTAATTATATGTACCTATTTTCTCGAACATTGTGTTTGTTTAGAGGTAAATTGGGGAAGCAGTACAGAAGCCCAGCGGTACAACGACACGGTGTCGGCTCTATTGCAAATGTCGCATGTACATGAAAACACGAAGACCTACAATCCCCAACTGCTAGTGCTCGGAGGCATACCGAAGTTTCGACCTGCGCTCCTCGATATGGGACATCTGATAACCAAACATGGCTCCTTCATGATCGTCGCCGATATCAACGAAGTGGATCTTTCTTATTTATTAATATTTTCATTTCTCATTTATTAATATTTTTATTAATACTTTCATTTCTTTGCTTCGCTTTTGCACTAGACAAAAGCCCGGCGTTGAGTTCCGCTACTCAACACGCAATGATTTGAAAGATTCGGTAAAAAGTGAGCTCTGCCTACCCGACTGTATGCGGAATTTGATTTAGTTCTCTCTTAATTAAACCAATATTTCGATTTTCCATATGTTTAAATTACTTTTACGTAGAATACGAAGAATTCTTTATTAATTTGAATTTTACATTTTATTCCAAAAATATTTGTTAAATATGATTTAAATAATTTTTAGGCGCCATTATCCAGCATGGAACGATTGGGTCGTGTTCAATCTGGTGAAGATTGGCTTCGGTCGCGGAAAGACCGTGGTTTCTATATCGTGCTTGATGGTCTGCCCTTTGAGGACGCTGTTCACACGGCTATCAAGGTGACTGGACTCGGGCACCTGAAGCCGAATGTCATGCTCGTTGGATACATGAACAGATGGGCTGACTGTCCTCACACGAGCCTTAGGACGTATGTCCGGATATTACAGTAAGTTTTTTTCAGCTTTCCGCTGTATCCCGTACACAGCTAGGCTGAGGGAACTAAGTGTTAAGACATTCCGTTCCCCATTTGACCGCCCGCCCGCCGAATGGAGGCATTCGTGCCGAGAGACGGAATTCAACACCACGCTTTGTCTCAATACCAGAGCCAAGAAATATTAAATATTATATTTCTTCAAGTGTTAATTGAACTCACAACCTGTCGCGTCTACAGTCACACTTTGTGCCTCTGAGCCACGCCTAACCTCAGTGTAAGTTTATATTTAATACAAATGTTTTATTATATATTGTATCTATTTATTCTGCGTTCTAGATGGATTTTTTACGAGACGTTTATCTAGGTTAACTTTTTTATACCTACTCGAAATATAGGGTCAAACTGCTCACTACATGGAAGCTTAGAAATTAAAAATTGAAAAAAGTTCGTGAAACATTGAAGTGAAATCCAATTATCAATAGTTCAAGCAATTTAAACTCAATTGCTCTTTGCTTTTATACGGATTTACTTTGTACCCACTTAATTAATATTTAATAAAAGCTCCATCATAAAGCAGTTGGAAGTGGAACTCCTACGGGATACAATGGTGGTTGCTTCGAATGTAATTTTTCTTTAAAAAGGCCGTAAATTGGATTGGATCTACCAACATAATATATTTTAAATTATCATATTATATTAAAAAAATAAGTCCGCAGGGGCCACTTAGATCCCCACTCGAGGAAATAAAATATTTATTTGAATATATATTTTTATTTCTGCACTCTGGTATCGAGGCAAAGCGTTGTGTTACGCCAGTTAACACACAATACCTCCAGAATTCAGGGAAAAATAGGGATTAGAGTGTCTTCCCTCTGCCCACCTTACCGGGTGCGGGATACATCGTGAAGGTGATATTTTAAATTAAAGAATAGCGTTCGAGGAGCATCTCGGCGTGGCCATCTTGCGAGTTCCCGAAAATGCACGACCTGTCAAAAGGAGACCGTCTCCTGATATAGTAGAAGCCAGCAGCGTCACTGACCACCGTGCTCACACACAAGTCGAGGATGTCTTAAACCCTGATTCTGATATCGATATGCCGCATCCTGAACAACATGAAGGTGATTTCTTCTAAAATTTTATAATAATAATAAATATGTGTGTCGAATTGCTAAGTATCATTTACATAATATTATCTACTCAGTTACTCTACTGTCACACAGTCAGGTCAGGGAAGGCAGAGGGAACCTACTGTTTAATAACCTATTGTTTAATAAGACACTTCGTTATCCATTTTCCAGAGAACTCATTTGACTCGCAACCAGAGTGAAGAAATATTAAAAGTTAAATTTAAATTAATAACTAAAAGTGATACTACTTAAGTGTATATTATAGTGGCATGAAATGTTCAGATAATTTGTTGCATTAATAATATTTTTTTCCTCTTGTTTCTCACAAAAGGGGCATCAATGTTAAATATGTACATAACTACTAATCAAAAAGGCTTTAAGTTACAAGAATTTGTAATTCTATCATTTATTTAATAATATAAATTTTATTTGTTATTAACAGTTAATGAGATAGAAAGTGGCCATGCACTGGAATTAGTTTCGAGGGAGACTACCACGTCCTTTCATTCCGTCGATCCGAACAGAGTGTCCGCGAGCCAGCTCGTGTCCAGCTTGTCGATGCGGAAATCCGGAGTGTACAAACCTTTGACATTTAGCCACGTGAGATTTATTTGTTTTATTTATTAGTCTGTAAGTGCCTTTTTTTTTGAACTCTCCCAAGTTTTTTTATCATATTTATTTTATTTTCAGCTTCACGGTATGTCTCTCATATATCAGGACAGGCAGAGAGAGTATAATGTTAAGACTCTCTGCTCCCCACTGTCCGCGGAATTCTAAGAGAATAAATTTTCAGAATTTCCTAGACAACTTTATTCCATTTAGCGTGAATACCGGGTAATGTAAACTCTAAATATACTTTACCAGGAACGCAACTACGTATTGAAAAAATGCAAATCTATTTTATAATATTAAACGAGTATGTAAAAAACTCATGAGACTAGTCGTGACGCAGTGGCACGAGTGTGTTAGCGTTAATACCGGGTAATGTAAGCTCTAAATATACTTTACCAGGAACGCAACTACGTATTGAAAAAATGCAAATCTATTTTATAATATTAAACGAGTATGTAAAAAACTCATGAGACTAGTCGTGACGCAGTGGCACGAGTGTGTGTATGGAACGCAACAGGTTATGGGTTCGATTACCGCTTGAGGAAATGAAAATTTAATTTCTTCGCTCTAGTGTGGAGGCAAAGTCACGTTTAGTTGAGTCAAAATCACACTTAATATTGGCAACAGGATAATTATCTGGACACGTGGTGGCTGTTCGACGACGGAGGCCTCAGCATCCTCCTGCCGTACATAATAGCAAGGCGTGGATTGCGCAAGATGCCGCTACGCATATACGCGCTGCCTCGCGACTGCAACCATCCTGAGCTTTCTGAGGGACGGTTAGACGTTCGTCCCATTTTTTTTCAGCTTATATCTAACAGGGAACCTGTATGTAGTAGGTAGGCAGAGGGAGATTAGTGTTAAAACACTCCGCTCTCCACTTTCAGTCGAATTCGAGAGGCATTGCGCTTTACTTCAACACCAAAGCAAAGAAATCAAAATATTCAATATTTCATTTCCTTTAGTGGGTATCGAATCCACAACCTATCGCCTTTACAGTTACAAGCGTGTGCCACGACTGGCCTGTTATAAGATATTGTTATTATTACTTACTATAATGATATATTATGTTTTTGATATTGGATTATATTATAGCCACGTGGTGAAGTCGTTATGTCAGCCGATAGAAGTGATGGCTATGGGTTGAATTTCCATTGGCGGGAATGTGGTAGTTACCTTTATTTAGGAAGTGAGTGAACGGCGTTATGTTACACCTTTCAGCATATTCGTACAGTGAAAGACAAAATTGAACATAATGTAAAGAATATAGTGAATAATGATGAATGTAGGGAATATGGCATATAAAAAAATGTATATTCTTTCAAGCGTAATAAGTACACGATATTCATCAATTGTACTTAAAAATGTTCATTAAATTTTTAATGATGCAACCTGTTTGAAAAAGTAAGCACCATCATGTGGAAAACTCAAGAGAGTAAATAATCATTCGAATATATTTTATAATAGCATATTGTTAAAAAAATAAATAGAAATAATCATTATCCCGCTCGGAACTCATCGCTGAGCTTTTTGTCTTGGTACCAAAGCGAAGAAATGAAAATATAAGTAATAATTCATTCCCCCGAGTAGGAATCGAACCCACATCTGCGACTGCGTTCCCAGGACCCCCAGACCAACGTCTTTAGCAAAGCTAAAATTTTGAGTACTACACTGTCGTTTAAGTCTTGACTACTACACTGTTGTCTAATATACAGTTAAGAAAGTACCGCGTACCTACTAATTTGAAAGTGGGACCCTTTCATAGGTAGCGCCATTTTAAGATAAACCTTCACCTTCGCTAAAATAGAAACGATCTTATTTAAATGTTTTTAAAAATAATTTAAAAAATATATATTTACTATTAACAGACCCTTTACGTGGGCCCTTTACTCGTGCTTAAAAAAATCTACAATTACTTTAAAAAAAAATCATACTTCCGGTTGACCTAGAATTATGAAGTTGTGAAGCAACTAGCATCTACGGGTGGTACTAGTTCAGTAAAAAATCTGAAAATTATACATTTGTGGTTAAATCCTAAAAGATAATAGCCTTAAATAGTAAAAAACGCGTAATTCAAAACTACAAAGGCGATCAAAATTAATAGGGTACTTCCTGGTTAATCTAAAATAATGAAATCAGCTAGCATCAGGAAAAAATCTGAAAACTAAACATGTGGCTTAATCCTAAAAAAATAATAGCCTTAAAAAGGGAGCAATATTTGGTACTAAAGCTGCTAGTTCTAGTGAGGTATCAGATGATAGGTCTCTGGCTAAGTTAAGGCTGAATTTCAGAAAGCTCAAGATCTCCAATTTATTACGGAACCCTCGGTGGGCGAGCACTGGTCCGGTTTTTTTAATACTTACGCTGCATTAAAACAAGATGTGTGTCCCGGCGTGTTCAAAAATGTCGCCGCGTTAAATTCTTCTTTTTTTAAAAATGGCACAAAAACTTCATGTCATAGACATAGTCAAAAAATAATGGAATGGTAAAAAAACCGAAAGCATCTAAAGTTTTTGCAAACCAAATCAATTTATTTTTTTAAGATTACTTTTAGTTATATTCAACATGATTGTTAACAGCGATCTAATAATAATTTCAGTATAAAAGCGTTGCTGCAAAAGTTTCGAATCGAATACTCTTCGCTGTCAATGATTCAAGGTCTCAACGAGCCACCGCTCGAGGCGAGCGTGCAGTTCTTCAACCAGGTGATACGGAAGTTCCGCACAAGCAATAACAGCGGTTTGTATTCACTTATTCGATTTCGACGAATTTTGGATTCGGCACAGCGTTTGACTAAGCGCAGTGGTTGAAGGTTTGATTCCAACTCGGAGAAAACTTTTTTTTTATATATTCGCTCTGATAACAAAGTATTACTCAATACGCAATGTCTCGATTGAGCGGTGCGTGGCCAACAGAATGTCTTATCTGTCTTGGCTAAATACTTCAAGTTTTAATTCAAAAATTAGTAAAGTATTTACTACCTACTACTTAACTTTAGTTAAGTAATAATATTGTAGATAATAAGATATCATTACAGACATTCTCATAACGGAAGCTGAACTAAGACGCCTCCAAATGAAAACCAATCGCTACTTGCGTCTGCGCGAACTCCTCGTCGAGCAGTCCTACATGGCGTCCCTGATTGTGCTGTCGTTGCCGTATCCCAGACTGGTGAATATTCATATGAGTTCCAATTGCTTATTATATAAAACACTACATATATATTTAAATTTAAATTGTTTAATTTATCTCTTATCTCTTATTTGCATTTCTTATTAAAACAAATAAATTGTCGTTTATGCTTAAGAAAAATATTTTAGTGTCACCAAGTCAAAGTATAGATAGGATCATAACGGATGCTCGTTAGTAGAAACGTTCGCTATTAACACATAACCTAAAAAAAGTATAGCATTAATTTCCAAAAAACAAAATCTGCTACATTATCAATGTTATCAACATAAAATAGATATTTAAAGGTACTTAAAAAAAAGTACAGTCGAATTGATAACCTCCTATTTTTTACAGATGATGATTTCCATTTTTAACAAAACCAATTTCTTATCAGGCTACCCTTGAAGTGTATTCTTTCCAATAAAAACAAGAAACATCAAAATCAGTCCACCCAGTCCAAAGTAACAAACATTAAATAAATAAAAAAATACAGTCAAATTGATAACCTCTTTACGAAAAATGGCGAATGAACATTAAAGCAAACAAAGAATTGTTGCGTTTTTCCACGTCTTTGAATATCGACACAACTCAACAATGCTATAATGCTGTCAGTGATAACTAGTTTACTAGCAATTTCATTAATATTTCAGGGCTCGGTGTCGGCTGCACTGTTCATGTCGTGGCTGGAAATGCTGAGCAAGGACTTGCCCCCCACGCTGTTTGTACGAGGAACGGATGTCGCAGTACTTAGTATCTAACTTTTTTATATAGAAAAATTAACAACTAAATATTTGTAACATTTTATTAAACAGTGCCAAAATTATATTTTCTCAAACTGTATAAAATTAGGCAAATAAGGGTAATTACAAAATATCATTTCAATATATTACAAGTTCTTTATTTCACACATATTTCACAAGAGTTTTAATTTAAATTTTAAATATAAAAATGATAAAATATTTACAGATACAAGAACCAACAGACATTGCATTTTAACAATTTCCTTAAACAATTACAAAATAACAGGAATCGAGCAGAATCTGAAATTTATTTTCTTATTCACTTACGAGATACAAAAATTATTTTATTATTAATATATATGAATTTAATATTTACACTATCACCAAAAACCGTTTTTTGTACGCTAAATGAATGATACGTTGCTCTTTTTTATATGAAACTATGCCTTTGAATGAATATCTTATAAAATGCCACTTTGCCACTGCCACTGGGGCGAAACAAAGGTGGAATACGTTATTTTCTAAGGCGGATATAAATAATATATTATACTTATGTCACTTGAAAAAGAACAAAAGATAATACTAATGTAGGAATAAATATCAATTTACATAAAAACTACTCAGGGCCCTTTAGTAAAAAATCAAAATATTATCTTTAATAAGTGCAAAAAAATCTATATTTTCACGACTTTGCAGTCTTACTAAAACTGATTCTAATAAATACTTATTTAGAAAACGTATAAAAATTTGAACGTAGCGGGTCTCGAACCCGCGCCTCCTGGAAACCGACCAGGCGCTCTGACCACTGAGCTGAACGTATGCTCAGTGGTCAAATGATTCTAATAAACCCAAAAAGAACAAAAACATGTCCCAGTACATTTAAAGATTTTTAAAAATTCTGATAAATTATATTATATAATAATGCCATCTTATGTCAGTTAATCTGTATATTTTGCTACTATATAAAACCATGTCCACAATTGAGTCCTTACAATATAAAAAAAGTTATTAGAAATGATTAAATATTAAAGTTTAACTAACACTTGTGGAACTTATAATTAACTTGAAGGACTATTTTTAATATGACACTTAACTCGTATGAAATAGAAATGTGTATATAAAAAAATGGCAAGAAACAGCTAGCGTGAAAGTTGTATTGCGTTTAAGTTTGTAATTTTTTTTTATTTCTTAATATATTTACAAGAAAATGTCAATATAGACATGGTTTTACTCTCCCTCATTTAGCTATTAACGGTAAGTTTACGAAAGAATAAAAATAAATAAATGGAATTTGTACTATACTAAATGTTTTGTTGATGTTGAGATTATAAGTAATCTCTCTTTTCATTTTACCACCGATTTGTTATATTTAATGAAAACGTGTCTACAGAAGCATAATTTTGTAATTTCAATCGAAAAATCATTTACGAAAATTATTATTACAAAGATATGAAAAAAATTTCCAAAAAGCATGTTAGAGATATTTACCTTTAAGAAGAAGCAAATTCAGCATTTCGAATGAAGCAATGGAGGTGATGCGATATGTAAGTTGCGTGAGGACGGTGTGGCTTATGTACAGTCCGAGAAGCGCAAACTGAGCTTTGCATCTGTGTGAGTGTACACAGATAGTGTATGTGACGTTTTATTTGTACTGGTAGCAACTTCACGTGTTAAAATATTTTTTTTTTGTTTGATTAATTAAAATTGCATGAAAAAGTTGGGACGATCATTGAGCAAGAATAGAAGAATGTATGTGACGAAGCAGTAGAAGAAGTATTGAAAATCAAAGTGGCAACATGATGATTTAACAGAATAATACATTATTACCACAAGCAATACAACTGAAACTAAACGTTACGTTGCATGTATTTTTACATATTTTTTTTTCATTCTCGGCTCTATTTGTGCTCACTCCCACAAATGCAGGGCTTAGCTCACACACCGCGGACTTTACAGTACAATGTACATACATGATAAGATAACGATATGTCACTATACATATACATATTAATTATATTTTTTGAAAAATAAACTTCATTCTGCTTCAACTTTATAAGTTTCGATTATAATTATTTATACTGTTTTTTTATATGACACAGCAACTGGTACGAATAGTACAGCTATTGTTTATTCAATTATTAAAATATGCGAGATATACTCTTAAAATGTTTTTTTTTTTATAACATTATGATAACTCCATTAAATATATATTTTAGTATAAAAACTAAATTAGACATGGTTCCAGTTTCATAGTAGCCGTGTCATAAAAATAACTACAATTTTCTATCTCGTATATATTTATAATGTTTAACTATGATTATATTGTGTGATTATTACTTTTACAATTAAATAAATTTCACTCACATTGTGCACACAGCAACATAGTGTAATATTGTAACATAGGCTTCAAAATTTTGAGAAAATTAACAGTAATTCAGTCTATAATCAATCAATATTATTATTATTATATGTATTTATAAATTATTTTACTATTCCCGTTTTTCTTTTGTGTTTCTACGTTTTAATTTTTAAACATTAAGCTGGAGAGCGCGTGTGAAATCGGGTGTATAAAATTAGCGCACAATATATATATTTTAATATTTAATACGTTATAAAAATGAGAAACACACCACAATTAGAATAATAAATTTGAAAATTGTAAGTTCACATATAGTGTTATCCTACCAGCACCTAAGCATATTAAAAGTATCAAATTTCCGTTTATTCGTGTATATATTATGAATACGATATATAGAAATATAAATAAATATAAAAATTTACATAAAATAAAGACAAAAATGTTTACACAGCCATACTTCTTTTATATATAAATAAATAACATAAATGGTAATAATATCTAATTAAATAAGTTTTTTTGGTTATTAGTAATAATTGAATCATATAGAAGCAAATAAGCAATCTCCAACCTCCAAATAATCAATTTAGCTTTACACCGTATTCCGCATATACAAACATATTTATAACTTTTGAAGAAATATTTTAATATATATAATTTTGTGATTGGACTGTGAATTAAATGATAAAAAACGATAATTAGAAATAAATCATATGAAAATTAAACACTGTATTGTTTTATTTGCTTCTTTATAAATACAATTGTCCTGTGTATGGGGAAAAAATAAATAGTTGATAGAGATTTCGTTCAGATGATTTCTAATCGTAGTACAGGAACCCTTTTTTACATTTTTAAATAAACACTATTAATTAGGCTCAGCTAGTTCACGGTTTGAAAAGTGGGACACTAGAGTCTGGGACACAGTACATTTGACACTGTGTGTGACGACACTTTACGACATTCGGTGACATTACGCTTGACACTACGCGACACTGTGTTTAGATAATTAAGCAATGTGACCGTATGTATATTTGCAGTAGGAGGAGTATCACTTGACACAGAATTTGGTTTATTAAGCGCTTGCAACACAAACTTTTGCGTTTCCAGGTTATTAATATTGGCACTATATTACACTGTTACCATTATTGAGTCAAGGTACAAATAGAATATAAAACGCGTTTTGTGCGAGGCATCTCTCTGCAAGGGCACACATGACACAGTGGCACGTGACACCGGTTAGAGTATGACGCAGAGGGGTCTTGACAGTCTTCATTCGGACTCTTCTTCATTGTCTTCATCGAAGCCGGTGAGATCAGCAGATTCTAAGTAGCCCTGCATCACCTACGTACATATATTAATATTATTGTATATGAACTTTGTTGTTTGTTTTTATTTTAGTTACTTTAATTATTATTAATTTTAAATATTAAGGCCCGTCGTGGCCTAGGGGCACAGATTGTGACTGCATATGCGACTGGTGGTGGATTCAATTTTCACTTGGAGAAATTAAATGTTTAATATTTTATTTCCTCGCCTCGTAAATGAGCGCGACGTTGACCTCTGCCACACAACAAGTAGTGCCTTCAGAATTCAGCGGGAAATGGCAAATTAAAGTGTGATTAATGGAGAACAAATTGTCTCAACACTAGGTTCCCAGGTGGCGCAGGTGTAAACAAGCAGGTGTCCCGTACCGCGTACTCGAGCAGCGCCAGGTGGCAGAACACGTACTGGTCGGGCATCTGTATGGAGTGCGCGCGCTGCGTGCGGATGCGCTCCACGGCGCCGCGCACGTCCGCCGCGCCCTCCGCCGCCAGCCGCGACGTGCACGTGTCCAGCGTGATGAACGTGCCTGCACACACACAACATTTGGTGTTTGTCACTTATTACTTCATTAAATAGTTTTAAATAAAAATCTTATTTCAATATAAATTATTGCGTTTGAGAAAATTGCTATAGAACACGTGAATTGAAATTAGTTTTTCAATGGATCGTGTGGTTCAGACGAGCGAGTTGTTATTTTAATGTTATTTAAAGGTATACCTGTTCTGCCAATACCAGCTGAGCAGTGTACGACAATCGGAGGACCTCTACTGTGACCCGCCCATGCATCGCCTAATCTGAAATTTAAAATTAAATAAGTTAATAAAAAAATGTAAGAAATTAATTTTTTAAATTATTAAATCATTATTTATCACAGTCAAATATTTCTGATAAAACCTGGCGTTCCGGTCGCTACTAAACAAGGAATGCCTCGAAAAAATTGGTAGAATGTGAGAAACAGAGTGATATAATAACATTAAGTTCCCTTTGCCTCCCCTGCTGTGTGCGTGGGATATAGCGTGAAGCTAATTTTATTTTTTTAATTGTTTCCGATACAGACTTTAGTGGCATACTGACTCGTGGCGCGCCCGCTGCTGCGCGCGCCGCACGAGCGCCAGGAAGCGCAGCACGGGCGCGGCGCGGCCGCCGCCCGGCACGCCGTAGTCGGGCCAGCGCGTGTACTGGCCGTGCCACACGCGGCGCCGCTGCTCCGTGCGCAGCTCGGTGAGCACGAGGTGCGACACGACGTAGTCGTCGTCCTCGTCCGTGGCGTCGTTGGCGACGGCGAACCCGTCGTGCACGGCGCGCGCGCCCGGCGCCGGCCAGTACTGCCCGCACTTGACGCGGCCGCGCTCCACCGTGCGCGTCGTCATCACGATCACCAGGCTGTTCTGCTCCCACACCATGCGCCAGAAGTCGCCGAACGTCTTCGGGAGGGGACCTGTTATCAAATTGTGCTATTTTTATTTATTTGTGATATACTTCAACTGAATCTATCTTATATACCATTTATAAGTCAATTTATGTACTACCGCTTAAAACAGTGAAACAATAAAAAATTGGTCGTGATCAGTTGTGAAATGTGTAATTAACAACAAAAATTGGACCTAAGATTTATTAAAATTCATTCTTTATTCTATTTTTTTGTATATCTATTAGTTTGATACTGCTAACCTGATTCTAAAGTTAGGTTTAACTAATTTTTCTAAATTAAACAGTGAAATTAAAACATCAGTTATTATTTCCATTAAAACGAAAAATACACCATTATCATAAAAAATCCACTGTATTTTTATGAACACAACAATTTCGTGCATAAGATATAGTATACAGCACAATAGGTAACTTTCACTGAAGTGTTCTACATTTGAGAAACATGGCAGTGGGCCAAATATTGAGAATGGCCAAAACAATAAGTTTCGTGGAACAGTCGACTTCAGCTTTTAACACAAAGCCAACTGCAAGGCTATTTCAGTAATCGAAGCGTTGGGCGTTGGTTGTGGGCGATGCAAAAATTTCCTGTGGGCGAAGCGAATATTGTAATATTCGCTTCGCCCACAGGAAATTTTCGTGGGTGAAGCGTTCGACCGATGTCTTTCCGGGAAACGTTCATTCTATAAACGAATTATTCCGCGAAAATGTAATTTCAATTCCTTTACTGCGAACAGTTTCGCATTCGAAGAAATTGTTTACCTTCAGTGTGATTGCAAAGTACGACCGCTTTAATATTTAAGGATTTTCTTGCATAAAATGAAAAATAAAAAGCTTTATTTTGTGAGGGCTGTTTTTTTTCTGATAATACTATAGTAATAAATAACATCAATATATTTAAATATTTTAATCTATAATAAATACATATTACCGTAGTAGACCAAAACTGTACTTATACTTATCATTATGTATTCATTATTCGAATAAAAACATCCGATCATATCAAGTCAATACTTTAATACGGGGAGTGTTATAGGCCACGCGTCTTGCGACTTGTTCTGGTTTTTGTGCAGTCTATGCAAATCAGGGGATCTCCGGTCATCGTGCCTTTGTATAAAGACAAAGGTCCACAGATGGGTTGTAAGTTCATGCTAAAATATTAAAGAGAAAAATGCAAGAGAGATCAGAAAGGCTGTTATGGAAGGCCCAAGGAGGCTTTCGAAGTGGGTGGTATGGATGAGATCTTTTCTCTTCGCATGATCACAGAAAAACAAATATTCTTGGCCATTAACCAAAAAGTTTTGTAGTTTTTGTGGACTTGGAAAAGGCATTAGATAGGGTTGTGATAAAGAAATTATAAGAGATGCTACCCGGTACAATGTGAGTGGGCCCTTGCTGCAGGTTGTTGTTGTCTGTTTAGATCACTCAGCCTGAGCGCCGGTAGGAGTGAAACTATAATAAGTAAGT
Organism: Heliconius eleuchia; assembly: GCA_018230625.1. NCBI lineage: Eukaryota > Metazoa > Arthropoda > Insecta > Lepidoptera > Nymphalidae > Heliconius > Heliconius eleuchia. The sequence goes on from DWAP01000664.1 coordinate 19,060, forward strand.
ACAGAGTTTGAAATTGTTAAAATTGCCCAAAACCCACAAATTTTCCACTTTTAAAACCAATTATCTTTTATATCCTGCCCAGACCTAATACCTACGAAACAGTAAAGTTACATTCAGTCTGTCAAATAGATGCCAAATATGTGCATGCACTTACAGACAAGAATGAAATGTATGAATTCTATTAGTGGATTTACATCTCCCTTTACATATGTATCAGGCAAAGTACAAACATGCTTTTTTACTCTTTTATTATATTAAAGATTTGAAAGATAGGCAGTTATTACAATGAACAATACCGAAAAAGGCAGGCGCGCAACAAAACGTCAAACTCTAACCAAATTTAGTTTTCCACGTTATATTATCTTACCATGAGGCCAGTCGTGGCGCAGTGGCACAAAGTGTGACTGTAAAACCGACTGATTGTGGGTCCGATCCCCACTCGAGGAGATGAAATATTTACTTAAATTTATATTTC
>DWAP01000665.1:0-19527 GCA_018230625.1 Heliconius eleuchia
TATATATATATATATATATATATATATATATATATATATATATATAGTAAATATAAAATTAAACTAAGACGACAAATTTCCTTTTTATACGCTTTACCTTGACTAGCTATATGTAACCTTTGCTATAATAGCTCAGAGATAAAATAAAAGTTAGTATATATTTATGCTAATGCTAGATAAGAGCGGTATTTGAAACATAATATATCGTTTTAAAATACATCGTAAGTTAATAAAAACATAATGAAACAACACATTAAGTAACTAAGTTTTTTCGAAAAAAAAAGATAAAAAGTGAACTTGCAACAGATTTCATTGAATATTGTGAGGAAACGACAATATGACTAAAAACACGTATTTGACAATTACCTAACAAAGGCTTACAGAAGGACATTTACTCTAGCTGACATTAGTTGACCATGGGCGTTTGAAATCATCTAATTACAAATAATTATGACCAATGGTTTGACCCACGGGCTTACTTTAAAGTGTATTAGTTGGATAAATTATATATTGTACAATAAACAGGAAACAAGCCTCCAGAATGCGATAGAAAATGGGGAACAGAGTGTCTCATCACAAGATTCCCTTTGCCTACCTGTGTGCAGGATACAGCGTAAAGCTGAGTTAATATTTTTTTTAAAACATAAAATATGACATGTGCCTAACACTACGGTCCTTTTAACTCAACATATGAACACAATTGATTGTCCACCGTCCAAAGTTACTTCATAAATGTTCAGCGTATTGTCCTAATCTTGTTTCACAACAACCCAGATGAAGGAAAACTGATAATAGTTTGTAGCTTTGATCCTTCAGCGGAACATGAACTAAGGATCCGCAAAGTTTTGGGAATTATGGTGACTCCATTATAAGTTGGGTATATTGTAACGGAAATAGGGCAAAAAGGGCGGAGCGACCTGAATAAATGAGCTTATATATAGTTTATTACACATTTAGTATTACTGACATATTAATAAATATAAAAGAATGATACATCATTTAAAACAGTATACATTAGAGAAGTATTTCCATAATTTAATAATATTTCACTACGATACACTTAGAGAAAGAATTGCATTTGACTTATTTTTTACGTTTTTCACAAACTGTTTTTTAATTTACGGAGTTTCATATTTCGGCCACTTTCAACAATAATTATGATTAAAGTTATTTAAGCTGTGGGTTAAGGAAATAGGTCAGGCGTGAGGACACTGGCTTAGTAAGCCATAAAATGGAAATGATTATATCGTATGTTTTAACATCACAATAGCTATGACTTGTTATAAAACGGTGCCTCCCTGCCCTAGCGTATGTGACTTAGTGCTAATGTATGAATAAAATATATATTATAGATACTTTTACTAGAAAAATGTAATAGTCTAAGTAAGAAGGGGTACTAATCATATAATTATTAATATCACCTTTAACATTTATTTTATTTGTTGTGGGGGAGCATCTAGTATGATCTTGGTGTTTCCTACATTTTAGTCATTTATTTATTTACGTGTGATGTTACTGATGTATTTCAGAATAATGTTATAAATAATAATACTAAAACGATAACAAAAAGTTAAGCAAATATAAAGCTCAATATAATAATAGTGATCGTCAATCAGGATGTTCGTAACACTATAATAAATTTAAGCAAATAGTTTTGAAACGGGTCAAGTGTGACCGAGGGTTCTTCCGTGTCAGTAACTGTGGCATTTGCACGCTATATGGAGGATATTAAGTCTATTTAATATGTACTGCGTTACACATTTTGGATACTATGGATAGAGTGAACATATTTATTGTGATATTTAATGTCAATTAGATATTAATTAGTCTATTTTAAATATATTTATTTAAGCGTACTTAAAAATCTCACATAAAATACACTAAAATATAATTTATATTCTCTATTAAAGTGTAAGTGATACTAACTAATACAGTTTAAATTAGATCGTATCATGTCTTTCTAGGTACGTGGAACAGTTTACAATCAGGACAGTATCAATTAGAAACGCTGTTTGAAGTAAGAGCTGCGATTATTCGCAAACAAACAAAAAACGCGGCGGACATTCTCAGCCTGATTCACAGTGCAAGGCGTATGCGTCATACTTATGCACTGTAACACTGTACAAGTATACTTATCTATGGAATCTGTGTATGACCGATGACTCATTGTTGGGCTGGTAGCTTTTCACGATCTTGCTAGTAATGTATATACGTATAACTAACATATAACTAACTAACATTTTACTAGAAGTTAACAAAAGCCTTATTATTACGAACAATAACAAAGCAGCTTTTCAACTTTCGAACTACTTAGTCGATGCAAAGTTATCAAAACTCAACAACATCATTACTATTTTTGTGGTGTTTAATATATCTTATTATATTTCTTTTTGGGATAATGTTTTGTGAAAATTATATATTTTTTTCTTGGTCGATTTAAGAGAGCCACTATTGTTCTTCTGCAAGTTTTATTGATATTTTAAATAAGTATGTGAAAATAAAATATATTGTAAATAATCGTAAATGAAGTTTGGTAACAAGAAATTCTGCATCCATTATCACATTTCCATATCTACATTATAATTTTCCTAATAGTGCGAACTAGAAATGAGGACGTCAATCCACCACAGAGACGACAGTGCCACATGAAGACCGTCAAAGACGCACAGCATCCTATTAACCTGAACTCTGCAGGCGTGTGTTCAACCCTTTCGTTGCCATACTTTCGAGCTCTAAACGGAAACGTGCGATAGCTATAATAACCCGGTGACTTGCAGACCGGTTTCTCCACATACAGACAAACAATACAAACATTCTATGTATACAAACACATCATATAGAATGGATTGTAAATTGCGAGCCCGCTGTTTGAGCTTTTGTAACATTACCATATACGAGGCAGCGAAATCATTTGGCGGTTTATTATAACTTATTTTTTGAAATCTTGTTAGATGTGTAACGTTTTAAATTTCAAGTTTTTCTTGTATGACGATTATATCATTTAAAAATTATATATCAAAGCTATATTTGAACAAAATTAAAATTTGACATGAAGAAAAGATAATAAATAGAGAAATATCAAGATATATATACGATTTGCAAATAATTAGATTTAATACCGAGAAATAAACGAAGCGTAACGTCAGAAGCGGTACCCATGGTCCATTGCGTCCTCGCTATGACTCCTGCTTGTAATTCATACTCCAGCCAGTGAACTGTAAAATACTATTGCTTTTAGCACACGATAAGTGAAACCAAATGTTCTTTCAATTTCTATATATATCTGATATTAAATGTGTATTTATGTTTAAATATGTATGAGTGTCTAAAGAAATCCTGTTTTCCTTTCGATATTATTTTAACTTGCAATGTTTATTGTACCAAATCCCTTGTGCGATGCCGATGACGTGCGATGTAGGGCTTTCTTAAAAAACAGATTGGACTACCTTCCAACTCTTTTTTTTTATTCAGTAAAAAAAGCGGGAAATGCATAGAATTATAAATGGCAGTTTAGTTAAACGTACAAATTACAATGTCTTCAACAGGAAGGTTTCACGATATAAAAAAACGTGAGAGGAATCACAGTAAAAGGAAACTTATTGAACTTATTTTTCCTCAGCTGAATACAACCGCACAGTCTCTATAGGTTTTTTCGTTTTAATAATATATATTCTTTCAATGCAATGTGTTTACTGTTATTTTAGTTGAAATAATATAATATCTATTGGATCTCTTTTCTACAAAAGTACGTACTTAAATAGTATTTAGTTTAACGTTATCAAGAAATGTCTATTCTTACTTCACTAGTACGTTCGACTGCCGCCTACTTCATCGATAAATTATTATAATAATACACAATAGTTATATTTCTTTAACAGAAAAAAAACTGCTTCATATTGTACCCCGCATCCATCAGGCAGAGGGAATCTAATGTTAAGACACTCCGTTCGCCACTTTTCGCCGAATTTTTGGCATTGCGTGTTCAGTGGCGGAACTCAACGCCGGATTTTACCTTGGTGCCGGAGCGAAGAGATGGGATGGGATCGGACCCACAGACGTAACGGTTGCCATGAAGGTCTCACGGCCAAAAAGCTTAGCTAAATATTAAATTGAATACAGTTATAAATTGATATATTTATTTATAGACGTAATAAGTCATATAATGAACGTGATACCTTATGACACAGAATGACCTAAACGAGAACACAACCTTGCACCCAGCTGTGCAAACATAGTTACAATAACCAGTTTAGAAATGTGTGAATGAATATTGTTGTTATTAACATTGTATTTTAATTTTTCGCCTTCGATACAATAGTTTAAAAAGTTTTCCTTTTTGTGTTGTATTTCGGAAGTATTTAAATAATATCAAATGAAATAAAACATGCTATAAGAGTTTACTTAAACATGGTTGCAGCTCACCCACCTCGTAGGTTACTAGTGGGTTAGTACTGCTAACTTAGTAGTTAGTAGCTATAATGCCCCTATAATAGATCGACGTGAATATAAGTAATTGAAATTATATATATGGATGTTGTATTATCAGTATTTGAAGGAAGTTCCATGTTATATATTAGTTTATATACATATATGTTTTTATTGTTTTTACTAATAAAATATAGTCGTGTTATTAAGTGGGGAGTGGAAACGTTCTAATGGGAAAGGAGTGTCTTGACACTAAATTCCAAGCTTCCCTTTGCTTACCTTACAATGTGCGTGATACAGCGTGAAATTAATAAAATGAAATACTTGATAGATATGATTGCCTGCATATAGAATCATAAGTACATAATATAACATTATTAATTGCAACAAATTAACATAAATTAAAGCGTGATACATTTCCTTCAGCGAGCCCTTGAAACAAATTAAAATACTGTGCTAAAAATATCGCACTAAGATATATGCGCTGTAACCATTAAGCTGTCGATTCATTTTAAAAAGTACAAAAACAACGTATTGACACAAACGAAGTGCACTTGCGACAACGACAAAAAGTAACAACAAAGATATAAAATCTTAAAGAAAAATAATTATTATCGTGTCAAGTGTAGGTACCTACTAAACTATAAAAATAAATATTATCGTAGAAGTAATAAAATATTTTTATTTATACATATAATGAACAAGGTCATATAAGTTTTCCTCTCGTGACGTTCTTATGAAAAATATTATTTAATGAAAATAAATACGTTAGAGATCCCTGACAAATATGAAGTATTCATATATTCGTATGTACGTATGTCAATTCCAATTTATTAATGATTAATAATATTTTTTTTGTCATTTTTCGTCCCTTGCATACGAAATTGTTATAAAAACTTTTAAAATTGTTGTTTCCCTTAATGTGTAAACAACACTTTAAAATGTAGAACTTGTGTGATATTATCACGTGTAGAGCTTTCTGTGTGGGCAGCTGCAACGTGAATGATCCGGCTCATTAGCACGAGTCCCAGCTTGCTAACTATAGGCATAATGTAAAAAAAGATTTTATCTTTTAAAAAATAAACACAAAACCAATTTTTAAGTATAAATAAAATCAGTAACGTTTTTTATAAATACAAGACGATCAGAAAAAAGTAAAACCTGTTGTATATGTCACAAATACGTTATTTTAATTTGCTATTCAGTTTTCTGTGCTTAGGCTCTGTTATAAATAAAAATTCTAAAATGTAAAAAAATATCGAGCAAGTGCGAACCAGTCTTGCCCACCGAGGGTTCTGTTACTTAAACTATATTAACCTGCTTTGTAATTTTCAATAACTAAACCAGTCTAGAGCACTTCCCGACCTACAGCCACCACAAGGCTGAGAAAACAGTAAATCCTAATCAAGAACATTTCAATTAAGTAGCGTTTATTGTGTACAATTAATTAACATTCCGGCTGCGGCTTCGTTACGTTTGTCGATGGCTTATGGCGTCGACGGTCGAGCGTGTCAACGAACTAATTGGACGACAAAAGCATGCAGTTCACCAGTCGTTTGATTAGGTTACACTTTGCTTACTTTGTTACACGTGGATAATGCTATATTAACTTTTAATTTAAATTAACTGAGGCCGGTCTTAACGCAGAGGCACAAATTGTGTCTGTAAACGCGACTGGTTGTGGGTTCAATCCCTATTCGAGAAGATGAAATATTTATTTGAATGTATAATTCCTATAATTATTAAATTATTAATAAATAAATGTTGAGTCCTGCCACTCAGCACGCTATGCCTCTAGAATTCAGCGGAAAGTGGGGAACGGAGTGTCTTAACACTACGTTCCTTCTGCCTACCCTGATGTGTGCAGGATACAGCGTGAAGGTGATTTGATTTAAATTTTACTTTTTAATAAGCTTTCCTCTTTGCTAATCTGATAGTTTGACTACCTTGCCTCTATTTACTTACTATTTGGGATGGATAATTCAGTTTATATAGTAGTACAATTGTATAAATATATTTTAATACATACTATTTTAGAAAACCCGCTACGCAATTTTTTATACGTTTTCTAAATAAGTATTTTTCTTTTCTAAGTGTGAAATAACACTTTAAAACTGTTAATAATATTTTAAAATATTTTGGAATGTTTTTAAATAGTATGTTATTTAAAAAAAGATTTTAAATATTATCTAAAATAGTTGAAATATATGATTAAATGTGACTGAGTTGATGAAAGACAAAAATAATTACCATTTTCAATATGTTTCTTTGCATTTTCCAGTCTACACAAAACATAAACAGACTAAAATGTAAATAATTTAACTAAATCATACACCTCAATAAGGCAGAATCTTTCAGTAGAATTATTTTCTTAAAAACCTTCCCTTCTTGGTAACTCCTCTTCACCTATACATATGAAATAAAAAATAACTATATATAATTATTCGCTTTTAGGGCAATGCTGACCACGTCCCTAATAAGAAAGATTACGTCCGGGACTCGACCCGGTTTTATTATCAAATCCCGGGCAGCAGTACATCGCTTCGCTTTTTATATGAGCTCTCGATACTTGCTTGCTTAGGTTTTTATTAAAGCAACATAGATGAACTCCAACTACTATTGAGAATTTTCTTCGAGAAATCCTTAATAATATTTTGACCTATTTTATTTTCTTTTGTGTTTTGGTTGCACGATATAGGGTAACATTGCAAATAGTTGTATGTATCAAGTTTCAAAAGTACAGAAAGCTTTTATGGTATCACATTCGCATTATTGTATTGGATGTCTGGTTAAACGCGATCACCGTGGGTTGAAATCGCAGTAAAAAATATATTAATCGAATGGATTAATTAGGGAAAGTGAGACATTGGGTTCTTTCAAACAAAAGCACTATATTATAATCAAAACACGTTACTCAGTTTAAATATGTTTAGATACTCCTTAAAATTTTAAAAAATACAGAAAATATCTTTTTTCTTGCACATATGTAGACGCACGTTATAAAAATGCAAATGCAATGTACTGTAGATATTATTACCTTATTTCGCATTGAGTTGTTTTATATAAAAGTATATTGAATAGGTATTTGGTATAATAAATGACACAAACCAAGTCATAATGAAGTTATGGCTTAGCTTCCCGTGAGATAGATGGCCGGGACAAATTGCCTGACCTAGTTACCCCGCAACGAATCCCGGGGCGCAGCGAAACGTTTACACATTAACACTAAGCATTTTGAAAATTAACATAAACAAAATTGGTTTATTTTGCAATTTGTTTCAAATTGTTTATTTTGCATGTTTTTTATTGTGATTGTAAAGATTTCTTTATATATTTGCAATTTCTAAAACTTTAAACAAAATGTTTGTTATGTCAAAATTATGACATATCATCCATGTTTTAATTGTCTGTGTGTCAAGTCACAAATAAAATTATTGAAGCTCGATCAAATTGTGATGTTAATAATTTCTTTAAATTATGTTTTCTTATAAGAATTATTTGATAACTAGCAAACATTTTGAAAATTTACAGTCGTAGTCTCCTAGCCTAGTAGTAGACAAAATGAATGTTGAAACATTGGCAGTAGGCATATAAATGTAAAAATTTCAATATGTTATAAATATAAAAGGTCAGCCATTTCCGTGACCCCGTTCGTGCTTCATTTTATCAGTTTAATTAATTATTATTCCAAACTCACGATATAAAGGCAATATAAATTTGGAATACATAAGGGTTAAATTGGAGGGAGCTTTGACCATTAATTAAAACCTTAATTTAATTTCCGACTTTATTACGATAATGGATGTTTGTAAAAAGTGACATTTGTTAAAAAATAAAAAACTGTTTGCGTGCTTACATTAGAACTAAATGAATTTAATTTTTGACAAGCGTTTAAAAATGTGACTTTTTTAAAATAATTATCGCGATCGATCAAACTCAAGCTAATAAAGTAAAATTATAATAATTTAAATAAATTATATAATTGATCGCTAATATTACCTAAATTTGGGCTAATTATTTAGTTTCACTTTTAGCTCCGTTACCTAAGTTTAACAATAAAAATATAAGTAGGTATGTATGTAATGTATGCATATGTTTCAATAATCAATATTCAAGGTTAATTTAAAATTATTATGCCTTCACAATCAGATAAAAATTAAAAAATATGTAATTTCCAAACTAAATCCAAATCAATATTTTTGGTATATTTTTGCAATATTTCATTTTATATTGTTTTTGATGTATATAAATTAATAATAATATTTTTTTAAATAAATAAATACTAAAACCTATATATATATATATATATATATACAAATTACTTATTGACTTTTATTCCTAAAAAATACATCAGGTAATTTATTATACGAATAGTAGATCTCCAAAAACAAGATACATGTTTTTCCTGTTTCTAAAGTTGAAAATAATATTAATTAGTCAGTCGTATTAGTTCTTCGAACTATTATTTTTTTAGGAATTATCTAACATTGTTTTAAGCATTCAGACTAGTATTTTATAAAAGTTTTAATGTAAAGAACCAAAATAATTATTAATAATACTTATATTTAACATAATAGCTTACCTAAAAATAAATATAAAAACCGCAAGGTTGCTAATAAAAGATATAGAACAATATAGAACTTAAATACTTATGTATTTTTTATGTAACATAACATCTTCATGTATTTTGTTGTCTACAAGGATTTTCACTTTACCAATATCATTTTCTTTTACCGAATATGTTTTGCTTCCAGCGGCGTTACGCTAAGTTTTACAGTATCTCTTGCATTTTGGCACTTGAAAGAAAAGCGTAAAGTAATATACTTGTGATATTTATAATTTTACCGGTGTGGTTGTAAAACCACACCACACCGGTTGTGGGTTCGATCTCCACTCTAGGAGATGAAATACTTATTTAAATATATATTTCCATTTCTTCGCTCTGATGTCGAGGCAAAGTTCTGCCTCTCAACACGCAATGCTTCCAGAATTCGGCAGAAAGTGGGGAACGGAGTGTCTTAGCACTAGTTTCCCTCTGCCTACCGTGCTGTGTGCGGATACTTATTATTTTTTAAACATGAATATACATATGTCATGGAAGAAATTCATAAATTTTTCATTTAATAATTAATGATTCTAAACACAAAGCAAACAAAAGCATTGCGTTGCATTGAAGATTTCTAAAGGTTATATTAAAAAAAAAACAGAATAAACACCTTTGCGCTATTAATTTTGCACCCCTTAGATACCTGTTTCATAAATTCCAATACTCTGTAGATTCTGTAGGCCCTCCCAAGGGCACCCTTCAGCCCCTTATCTCACCTCCCAATCCATTTTATCCGATCGAACAAATCCATTTCTTTTTTTAGTCTTCTCATTAATCATTGTTGCTAAACTATGATCGCTAAATTCGTGTTTAGAATTCATTACCCACGCCGTAAAGGAAAACTATCAACCGGATAAAGTTATGCTTTTTTTGATGCAGCAACAGCAATTTAATGGTTTTGTTTCGTTTCGTTTCGGTCATTTCTATTCAAATTCAAATTCAAAGAAAAAAGCAATTCAAATCTCAATTCAAAGAAAAAATATGTATTTTATGTCTCACATACTTTGCAATACTCAACTAAATTGTATTTCTAAGCAAAAGAGATAAGAGATAAGATTAAACGAGTAAAAAAATACTTTTTTATTTTAACGACTTTTTGATTGATTTTTGATTTTACTTTTTTATTTTTGCAAGGAGTCAGACAGTGTTGATCCTAGGTTTTAGAATCATATGTATTTCTTCATTCAACACTGTCCACACAAAATTGTGACATTGTCTATTGATAATGTTGAGCTCAACATTTATATTTTTTGAAGTATAAAAATTATCCTAAGCGACAATCGAATATAGAAAGGCCGCAAAAAGTTAAACATAGTCAAATTTACGAAGTTGTAACAATTTAAATTTACAATGTTCTTGTGTTGCATTTAAATTACCTTTTCTTAAATCATTAATTAGTACCTTACTGCTAATTTGTTAAAATTTTGTTAACGAAATACACTTTGTATAAAGAACACCATACGTTATAAAAAATATATCTATTTATTAAAAAAATCTAAATAATTATTAAATGTGGCAATTCCTAATGGATGAATATATTATTTATTCTACATACAATAACTTAACATAATTTAAAGATTTCGTTTAACAACTTACAAAAAGCTAAAGGTGACACCTAGTTCCAAATGTGAAAAGGTACTAATCACAATGTCGTGTATGATTCATAAGACTTACAACAAATAATTGTTATCTTTGAAGCCATCAAGTATACTGAAGTGGTTTTTATTATAACATTTTTTCTAAATCGCTGTTAATAAAGTTAATTTAAACCTTGGCCATAAGCAATGTACATGAAGCAAATTCAATTACGTACAGGATATGAAGAAATAGTCACGTTTTTATAATTTTATTGTTTCTAACTTAACTGCACTCGCAAGCTTTAAAAATAAAACCCTGTACCGTAAAAAAAATCAATATAAATCATATAAGGAAACTATTATAGGGCTATACGAATGCGGATATTTTTCAGATTTCAACACTAATTTACCTGAGTTTACAAAATAAATGAAGGTGAACTAAACAAAACATTTACCAAATGCCTCCGGTTATTCAAACATTGAGAGCTTTGAACTTTTATAAGGTAAATTATTATTGGAACACTTACAGGAGTATAAATCCAATGAGCTCACAGGTTTTCTATAGTCACAACACGATTTTTATAGAAAAATGTCAACTCTTGATTCGTCACTATTTCAAGCGCGGCTATACATCCGCTTACGTTAGAGGTTCGAAGAGAACTGAGGGCGCCCTCTCGAAGAGGGAAGAGGGGCAGAGCCTCCGTACAGCGTACTATGAAACCACATTAATCTTAATAGTCGCGTACTTAGCTTACGTGTGCATCGCTTCTATGCAAGGTGTTCTAAAAAACAACAAATGTTTTCAAATAACTATTTACCAATTATGTCACATCAGATTCATGTGACTGTGTGAGAATACGCCATACCTTTCATATTGTATTTGTTTCCGTAAATACAATACAAAAGGTATGGACGAAAGAAATATCTTTAACAGAGAGAGAGAGAGAGAGAGAGAGAGAGAGAGAGAGAGAGAGAGAGAGAGCCCTCTCTGTGTTAAAGATAGTTCAAAATTTTACATATTCTAAATTTTAGAAGCATTTTAAAAGTTTCATCAACATTTTCAACTTGAGGCTCCTCCCAGATTTGAAACAGCAGGCAGACAGGACCTACTGTACTTTCGTTCTCCATTTTATTAACATAAAATTTTAAAGGTGTTGCATGGTGGGTGGCGAACCTAACGCCACATTTTCGACCGGACTTTTCATTATAAATTAAGTAAAAAATGCGTAGTTATAGCAATTACTTTTGAAAAAGTATTAACTATGAAGATTACGTCTGCGTAGACTGCGTACTGCGTACTGCGTAGACGACAGAAACAAAAAATGTTTAACATATTATACTCGCAATAGCCGTAAACCAACCTATACACACACACACACACACACACACACACACACGCACTCGCATACGCACACACGCACATATATATATATTTGCAACAATTTTCAATTGGTATTCGATATTTGGCATATTTGGCCGAATACCAAATATCTATATACTATTCGGCCGAATACTAATTAATAACAAAAAAGAAATTTTGTTATGATTGAACTGATTAAAAAAATAATGTAATGTAGATATTTTTATTTCTCTCGTAATCATTGAAGTCGTCATTGGGACATAACCATATTTCCAAATTCAACTTAGAAGCAACTTAGAAACTTAGAAGCCGGTCATAGTATAGACCTTAGACAATTTTTTCTGTCTTTTCCGGAAGTGGTATACTTCTTTTTTTACAAACTATTAACGAATCAGGTAAAAGACGTTCTGAAAAAAAATCTACACTCAATACTAGGTACGATAGATATTTTTTATCTGAAATTTTTATCGAAAATAAAAAAATTAAATCTTTTCTTGCAAATAAATACGTGACTTGATCGTGACTTGATCCCTTGTTGTTCAAATAAGATGCACCTCTACTGTTTTCTTTTGATAAATTACTATAAGCGGTGTTTTTTCTCTTCGAAGCAATCCATAAAAATTGATTGAAACCACACACCGGCCAAATACTTTGCCCTAATATTCGGCTATTCGCCAGGAAGCTTGCCAAATATTGGATTTTTGGCGTTTTTTATATCTTTTTGCTGCATTATTTCACTATGGACTAAATTAGGCCATATTTATATTTCTTACGAGGCCAGTCGTGGCGTAAGGGCTCAAAGTGTGACTGTAAAACCGACTGGTTGTGGGTTCGATCCCCACTCGAGGAGATGAAATATTTACTTATATTTATATTTCCACTTTTTCGCTCTGGTGTCGAGGCAAAAGCGCGGCGTTGAGCTCTGCCACCCTACACGCAATGCCTCCAGAGTTCAGCAGAATGTGGGAAACGGAGTGTCTTAACACTAGGTTAACTTGCTGTGTTCGGGATACAGCGTGAAGCTGATTTTTTTTTTGGTTTATTTCTTAATTTTGTCTCTAGTGCAATATAAAATGAAGGTAAGCTAACACACATTACCTTGTCTCTATATGTTGATAATGAAATATAATATATTGCTTCGTGATCACGAGTAGAGTAGGTTATTCCTGATATTCAATACAAAATATGATATTAATAAAACATAATTATATGTATATTTAAAACGCTTAATGGTCTAGGAGTTCTGACGGACAAGCCAGAGACAGATATTGCAATGATGAAGTTGACCTTTAGAATATAAGAATTTAAACTTAACTTTACTTTAAGAAAGCTTGAACCCATAAAAATTATACTTCAAATATAAAATCAGCTTCACACTGTATCCCGCTCACTGCAGGGTAGGCAGAGCAAACTCGCGTTGAGTGGCGGAACTCAACGCTGCGATTTGCCTCGATATCAAAGCGAGCCATCATTTCCTTGAATGGGGATCACACCCACACAGTCACTTGTGCCCCTGCGCCACGACTGGCCTCAATAATTGAAATATTTCAACCAAAATTTATGTTATGTTTATATAAGTTTATTCAAATCCCAAATGCCTAGGGTATGTGAATTAATAGCGTAGGCAAACAATTTGGACCGTGTTCAATTATAAATGACTGTACTGGATTCAATTACGGTAGTACTCAATCATGATCTCCAGGGTCCAAGATTGTCCTCAACGAATTATTACTATATTATTCTATTTAGGTAAAAATATAAATACATATAATAGAAGGAGAGACTAAGTGATAATATTTTGAAACATAAAATTAATTAAATAATAAAAATAAAATTATCAAAGGTAATATAGATAAAAACAATTAACGGTGTCGTATTGTTGGAAATACACGACCTCCAGACGATTACACAGGTGCAGGTGCACAATGCTGCGTGAGATTTAATACTGAAAGATTTGTAGATTGATTAATAGAAATATGCTTGAGACTCAACTTGTATACTTCTATTTAAATAATGTAGATGTCTTAACATGATAATTGTTCATAAGTAACAATAATTATCATAATTTATAATACAACAAAATCGGTCAAGTGTGAGTCGAACTTACGGTTCCGTATCAATTTCATAGTTACAAATAATCCCCTATTTGTAGTTAATTAAAAAAACATAGAAAATAAGAGAATAAATCCGCGAGCTTACTTCTTAGAACTTATAAAAGTTTGTCAACTTCTATACGTAGTATGTACTTTCCCTTGACCTACAATTTTGAAATCCGTACAGGATGGAACCCTCGATAGACGAGTTCGACCCCACTTGCCCAATTCTTTTTAATGTAAATACTGTATTTTATTAATGAAATTATAGTAGATTTTTTAAAAACAAAAAAGAACTTATTAATTATAGAATATTTGTAGCACAACAAGAAATTTAAATAAAATTTGTGAATTAAGTACTTGCCCACCTTCACACCATAAAAGTATTTGAAATTCCGTCGGTCCTTGTTAGTATGGACAAATTGTTCTGGATATTTTAATATTTGTTTGTGGAATGTTTTTAATTAAGAATACCAAATTTAATACGGCTTATACGTTTACGATAGCAACGTTGCATAAATTAACTAGTTTAAATATTTTATAACACCATTTTAATTAATTATTTTAAAGAAAATCCTTAAGAATTGTAAATAATGAATAAAAGAATTCAACATAGTAAATTTATTTCTATTTTTCCATGCTTAAAAGGTTAGCTGTAAACGCTTATATGGTAAACTACGTTATTACCCTACTTCCATCTGTGTCTTTGTTTTATCATTATAACTTATGATGCAGATGTTTTAAAAATAAAACTGTTTGTTAAGTTGTATGATTACATGGCCTTCGTTGTTATTGTTCTGTTATTATAACACACATACATATATTTAGATTGAAAAGAATTTACATTTGTCGTTAAATATTAGCTTAAAAACACTAGTAAATTCTTTATTTTTGTGTTTTTTCTCATTTATATTACAAAAACTATCAAAAAATTATATAAATAAAGTATTCAGTTATTTTATAAAACTTTTTTTATAAAATAACTGAATACTTTATTTAAAAAAAATACCCCCTATTTAGTGGTGGGTTGGTAAGAACTCCCAAAAAAATATTATATTTATAATCCAGATATAATCATCATGACCACGTACATATGTTTGGAAATTATAATAATATGTAATTGTTCGTTTACCCTACGCCTACGCTCTCCAATCTTGCGCATATTTATTTGCATAAGAATTAGCTAGCGCGGTGTTGAGTTCCGCTATTCAATACGCAATGCCTTAATTTGGCGGAAAGTGGGGAACAGAAAGTCTTATCACTAGGTTCCCACTACCTACCCTGCTATGTGTCTACAGCGTGAAGTTGATTTGATTTTTAATTTTTCTCAATGTTCTACTTTATATCCTGTCTAGCAGAAAGAATCAGACATTACTTCCTCATTTTCTACTCAATTTCGAGACATTGCGTGTTGAGTAGCGGAACTCCGCGCTTTTTCTTGACAGAACATTGAAACCACTATCGTCGCGTTTACAGGTTCCTGGTCTCTCCGTCACCACTGTGCCACAATGGCCTGCGAGGCCTTATTCCTTATTTTTATAGACGTAATAAATATATTTATATTTCTACTGCATCAATCATTTAAACAAAGTAGATTGATAGTTTAAATTTTAAATTAAACAATCGTTTTGCAACAACTTGCACCCTCTCGAACTACCTAAGCGACATGCCAAGTGCCGACTACTGAGATTTAAAACATTATTCACAAGCGAAGATTTATTATTTATGAATAATTCATTCTCCTTAATAATTTATGAGTGGTTACATTATTTTTATCTGATTTAATCAGAATATAACCCTTGTTGTCTTTGTCATATTATAAATAAATTGAGATTAGAGACATTTGCAGCAGCGTGGTGATATATTGATAAAAAGTAACGAATTTAATATGAAACGTGAAAGTCTTATATTTGGGATGTGCTATGTGGATATGTAGTGGGTACTACACGATACATGTGACTTCGAATTTCAAAACAAGCGTTGGTCCCTCGAAATTTTAATAAAGATTCTGTACGTATACTCAGATCTAAGTCCCCATAGTTTCTTGATACAAACCTATTCTACATGTGCTTTAAAAAGGTATGGCCGTTAATATCGCAAAAAACGCGCATGTCGATACTATAAAGGGAATCAAAATTCATAGGGTAGGTACTTCAGGTTAACCTAGAATTATGTAATTTGACACCTAGCATCTAGAGATAGTACTAGTGCAGGAAAAAATCTAAAAACTATACATTTGTAACTACAAACCGAGTAACGCCCACCGAGGGTTCCGTAAACTTACGGAACCCTCGGTGGGCGAGCTCATCCCGCTCTTATCCGGATTTTAATTTTTTATTCGTTTAAATAATCAAGCTTAAAGTCGCTAATTTTAGATTGATAAAAAAATGTGTTTATAAGAATAAATCATTTCAATACATTTTGTTGCTTTGTAACTTATGAAAGTCATATATCCATGCTTTCAACTTTTGAAGAAGGTAAAGTTTCTTTTATTACTTTTGTAGATATTTTAACTAAAAAAAACTATAATATATGTTTTATATTTTCATTGAAATTCAGCTTACAACAATTATACTGAATAAAAATATTAACAAAAAACAAAATTGAAATCTTATTTCGCCATTAATTAACGAAATGGTCGGTGCAACGGAAATTTGTCACGGCGGTCTTTGGTTCAATCTTTTCATCGTAACTGTACGAAAGTTAATTATGATCACCACCCATCACATTTGACCCAAATAGAAGAACATAGCGATAAGGCGGCACCCTTTGTGTCTGGCAAAATTAAATTGACAGTAGGTCAAACGATTACAGAGAAATATGAGGAAATATAGGAGGCATATATAAAGTTGTAATTCTTAAAATGGTGTACCCATTGTTATGATAAAATTATCAGTAAGCATATAACTGTTGTAGATATGATTCCTTCAACTTTTATTGGAACAAGTTGCTTTAAAAAGAGTAAGGTATTGATAATCTGATTTACGATTTTTTCTTATTTTATTTATCTTACTGTCTAACGATTCGATTCGGTTATTGATCTGTTGCCTTCAAATATGTACATATATTATAATACAACATTAACATTTTTTCTTTTAAATAAAGAAAAAGTTACCTAAAATGTAAAATTAATTTTGATTAAGTATATGTAAAACGTATTGATTGCTCGTATTTTCACGAGAGACAAACTACACTTTACAAAGGACAACGCGTCCTTGTCTCATGCAAGTACTTAGTCAAAGTATCACCCTCCAGCATATTCTCGCGCTTGAGCTAACACAATGATCGATGGTCTAGACTTTTGAAAGCGTGGTCTAACGACCTATACTTACGCATGTATTTCCCGAATACGGCTTTATTTTCTGAAAGAATCACCATTAGGTAGAGTGAAGATGTGACAATAAAAAATATATAGACATATTTCTTTAACTTCTGTGACTATACGATTTTAACTATTGATGATGAATGGAATTGTTATATGGGTTGTATAAGATTAATCATTTTATAAATCAGCTTCACGCTGTATCCCGCACACAGCGGGGTAGGCAGACGGAACCAGTGTTAAGACACTCCGTTCCCCACTTTCTGCCGAATTCTGAATGCGTTGCGTGTTGAGTGGCATAACTCAACGCCGCGCTTAGTGTCGACACCAGTGCGAAGAATAGTATAAAATAGTTATAATATAAAATAGTTTTACATGATGATATCATTGGCGGGTATATAGGCTGAGTAGATTGTAGCCGAGGAGGACTAACTTTGGAGGAGGCAATTTTGCGGATCAATTTCTTTGTTATATCGTCGTAGCAATAAATAAAATCTTTTATATGACGGTCGTTGTCCGTCTTACACACACAAGTGTGCGACACATTTTAACGATGACTTTTTTTAAAAAGACAAGCGTCTTTTTAAATGAACTATTTAATATTATAAATTTTTGGGAACCCGACGCTTGCATTTTGCAATAGTCCGTGGTCACGGGTAGCAGTCTGCACCCGTGACCACGGACTACTGCTAAATTTACGCCATTAATTCCATAAAGTAGTTTCATTTAAAATGTGTAATATGTAATCGGGAAAATCAAAGAAATTTTTACTTGTCGTTTGTAAGTTCAACGCATCATGTGTGAATGACAAAATTAAATTAAAAACTGAACTGCCTCCAGTTTGAAAATGTTTAAATCCGCCACTGATGTCAATAGATAAAGTGGAATACATACACAAAATTTTATGCTTTTAATGCTTTTATAGTGCCGTGAGATTCAGGTATTTACATAACTGTCATTTTAAGAGAACAATATTTTTTATTTTTCCCGTGAAGGTGAAGTAGCTTATATTTATTATAAAAGTTTATTATAATTATTTATAACAAAAGTTTTTATAATATTAAGTGAAGATTTATAAAAAAGATCATATAAAACTTATTCTTAACTTATTAGGAAAATAATAATAATTGAAGTTCAAAATCTTTAGAATAATCAGCGTCAGTCAAATGATTCGTCACAGAAGTGATAAGAATTACGTCATCATCCACCTGAGGTCGAGCGACCTTGACAGCGCAACGGTCTGTTCTCTGGAACTAATGCTTTCGTCTTACCAATTTTACTTAGGAAAATGTATTTATAATTTAGGAAACATATACGACTTATGTACGTGCGCTACAATATATGTATAATATATGTATCATCTACGTTTCGATGCCGGTCGTAGCGCAGTTGCACACGGGTGCGACTGTAAACGCGACAGGTTGTAGGTTCGATTCCCACTCGAGGAAATGAAATATATAACACTTTCATTTCTTCGCTCTGGTATCGAGGCAAAGCGCGACGTTGAGTTCCATCACGCAACACGCAACGCATCCGGATTTCCACTAAAAATGAGGAACAGAGTATCTTGAAAAGTATAAAAAAATCGTGGCCGTCGCGTCGTATCTAAGAGACACTAACAGATTACCATGCTCAGTTTACGTAGTTTACTAACCGGTAGAATAAACTACTGTAATTTGTCACGGAGCGTCCACTGTAAGCGCTTCCACTGGTTTTATTTACCTATTTAAAAAGTGAAACAACTTTCGCAGAAGCACGTACCCTGAATGTGGTCACGTAAAGGGACGGTTTGGACGATTTTTGTCTTGTCCTGCTTAGTTTATATCAAAATTTAAATACCTATATAGTATTATTAGGTACCTAATAGTAAAGGCAAGTCGTGGCTTCGATTCCCACTCAGAAGAATGAAATATTCATTATTAATATTTTTATTTCTTCAATCTGATACCAAGGCAAAGCGCGGCGTTAAGTTCCGATACTCGCAATGTCTCAGAAATTCGACGGAAAGTACGGAACGGTGTGTCTTAACACCTCTCCCTACCCTATTATATGCGGGATACAGTATGAAGCTGAAAAAAAAATATATTATTAATAAATATATATATATATATATATATATATATATATATATATATATATATATA
>DWAP01000666.1:0-19523 GCA_018230625.1 Heliconius eleuchia
GCGCGGGTTCGAGTCCCGCTACGTTCAAATTTTTATACGTTTTCTAAATAAATAAATAGAAAAGAGAAAGAAAAATAATTCCAGCATCTTTTTTGATACGGCATATACTAAACAAAAATATATTTTTAAACGCTTAATATCGTTAGAACAAGGCCGCGGGCCGGTGTCACTGCCAAGGTCTTCCAGAACCTTCCCACGGATGACTTTTTTTTATTTCATCTCTTTTCTGAACATCTGACAGACTGAGTTATGAATGTATATGCCAGTTTCAGAACTAGCTTTATTTAAATATTGTATTTGAATTTTTGTGGCTATAAATAATATAATAAGAACATAAAGAAATATGATTTCTTAAATAGTTAAATTAATAAACATTTTTTTTCAAAATGAATGTATCCTAATGAATGTATCCTATTTTCCTAAAAAAATATCATTCACACAATTATCCAACTGTATTTTTACCCGATTGCAAAGGGGTATGATTCGTTAAATTCCTCTTAATAGTCCAAGTGTTCTCAGATAGGTGAAGTTAAAAAAAATCAAACATAACGGCTGTTCGACGCCATTGTACTTAGTCAAAAGAAAAATTCCGAATAGTACATTATGGGTATCAAAATAAAGGGCTAAACCCAGGGATTTCAAAAGGGCCTATTATGATTATCATTGTCGTAATACAAATAAAAAAATAATTATCAGAAACAAAGAACCCAACTCCATCAAATTTAAATAAAAAAACAAGCTCAATAGTTCATTACGATTAACAGTCGAGACTTATCCTTCAATCAATTAAATCTGTACAAGGAGCCCCGTAATATTTATATGGATCACGACTGTTAATTCTAATGAACTATTTAGCTGCTGGCTGAGCTGGCTAGTTTTTTTTTCAGTTTTATGCAATTGTATTTTTTTATTTTTATAATTATAGCATTTTTTTTATTTAAAAAAATATTTTTTTTTCAATGGGCTTTAAATAATAAAAATAAAAGAAAATTAAAGAAATTTCAATGATTAAATTACGGATAAAACTTAAAAATATATAATTAATGTAACATTGTATATTTTACTTTAATATTCAAATTCAAAATATATCTATTAAAAAGCTTAAAACATAATTGAGTATAAAACCCGTTAGCTCCCATTCCTTAAATTGCATCTAACTTTCCTTAAAACCATAAATGAGTAATTTTTCTGTGGTTGGGTTATTCACCTATTTACACAAATTTCACAAATAATTGAAACCATGAATTGGCAAATTATGAAGAAATGTTTATAATTCTGTTCATATTCGCATTTTGTATACTTTTTTAATTCATTCAATTCTTCTTTAATTCTCTATTGTGCAAGATAATCTAGATCTAGATAGTAATAAAAACAAATATGAAACAACAAATATTGGTATTGAACCTACAACCATTTCGTGCCCAAGGGGGTATGAGTATATGCAGGAGCTTCCAAACGGTGCGGTTTCTATCTATATCTAAATATGTACACAATTTTAAATAAAATATAAAAGATTTTTAGAAAATACTACGGAGGAAAAACGAATACAAATTTCCAGCTATACTATAATAAAAAAGGAAAAAAATGTAAATTGTCATATAAACATTATCTGGATCTGGAATTTATGATGGAGAACTATGACAGTCCAACTAACCTATGAGAAATAATGAAATGCCGCCTTAGTGAAAGATGCTTAGCGTGATAAGTATACAAAAGAAATCTGGAAAATCTAATGAAGAACTTGACATACGTGGTATTTATATGATCTAGCTGAATTATTAAAGTTCAGCTGAATTATAGAATTATATTAGAGATTTATTTTATATTATATCCGCGCTGCTGTACCTAATACATAGCATACCTAGTGTTGAGTTGCAAATTACATAATTTGCAAGTGCGTGATTGTGATTGACTTGAATTTGACCGCAAAGTGGAGAACGAAGTGTCTTGACTTTCTCTTAATAACTTACTTCCTGCAAGTTTCCGTCAGAACGAGTGATAAATGAAACCAATGTGGCAAGGGTCATAAAGTTTACGCAAACGAAGTTGCAGGCCGCTAATAATTCATGTAGTATGTTGTATTATAATACATTCACTGCTCAAACTTCATAAAGACCATGTCAGTCTTATCGATAGCGTGACACGACAACCGTGCTAATGTGTTTAGTTACGGGATCAAATGCTAATAATCTGATGGTTGATATGTATATGAATATATTATGTACACAGCAAAACATTTTGTTACAGATATAGAGCATATTTTTTAATTATCTATATCCTTTAATGTATAGTAATATTATTAAAATTTATTTTTGTATTAAATTATGTTAAATATTTTATTTATAAATTTATTAGTAATAAATTGATGATTTCTGCTGTGAATTCCAGTAAGAAGAATGTTACAAATTCTGGAATTTTATATTGTAACTCTGGGCTGGATAATTGTTGCTTGTTATCATACAGCCGGAGAACAGAGTGATTTTTCAATAAATTTACAACTTTTTTGACATTTTTAGTGTCATGCCCCACTTATGAAAGAAAAATACTTATTTAGAAAACAGATAAAAAATTATAAAAAAAATATATAAAAATTTGTCCCCCTACGCAAAAATTTTTATACGTTTTCTAAACCACTAACATGCAACACTATATGAAAACTATGCTATTAAATATACATATTCGAACTTGGTTATATTTCAGCTTCAGGATATAACCCGCATATAACTGGATAGGCGGAAAGAGCCCAGTGTTGAGACACTCCGCTCCCCACTTTCTACCGAATTCTGGTACCGAAACGAAGTAATTAAAATATTAAATATCCATTCGTCGAGCGGGAATCAAACCCACAACCTATCACACGTTACAGTTAGCACCACGACAAGCCACACATAATACATCTACTTTTTAATAAACAGCAAAATATTTAAATGTCAAAATGTATAAATCCGCTGTAGCTCCGACGTTATTGATGACTTCCACTGCGGCAATGTTATATAAGTGCGAGACCTAGTTCCCGAAAGCTTATGTACGTACCTGTATGTATATATATAGTACTGAAAAAAGTTCATGGTCACGACAACGTTATGAATTTAACATGAAAAATAATATCACATTTCTTCCGAGTTGGTTGCACTAATAAATAAATATTAGTTACATGCCTAATAATTGTTAGACAAATAAAGGTTGCGTTTTAGTTTGACGTTATTTAAATAGCGTAAATTTAAAAAATTAACGTATTGGTACTTTCAATTGCTATTTTTAAAAGCTTTAATTTGCTTGAATTTTATATGTCATTTTATAAAATAATCTATTTCTAAGATACATTGTTGTTTTTGTTTTTACTACCCAAAATATAAATTAGAACATATCTACGTTTTAAATTGAAGAATAAACAAAAGATTGAAGGTCCATTTTCGTAGCTAATAAGCTACGAAAATGGCTATAATAATAGCTACGAAAATGTACCTTCCTAAATTACTTCATCTTTGATATATAAAATAAACAACGAAATTTAGAAAGTTTTCCTGAAAGACTAAGGATATAAGCCTACAAAATTTTACTATCAATCTATGAAATTAAAAATAATATCCAAGACCATCTAGTTACTTAATTCAAATTAAACTGTTTTAGAAAACGTCTAAACATTTTAACGTAGCAAAATATTATTTTTTAGGCATTTATTAAATATTTTCTTTTTTAAGTGTACTCGTATAACACTTAAGTAAAGAAGAAATGCTTAAATTAATCACTTAAACATCCAATTATCATGTAAACGTATATTATTTTACGCGTTAAATAATTTTTAAATAGGTACTAATATTTTAATAGCGATATAATCTATACGACATTAATTAATCTGGTTAAGAACAAAATTCTCATTTCTATACAAAATATTATAAAACATCTTAAAAGGTCAATATTGTATAACGTCAAACGTTACATGGCTTCCTTCATCCCTTACTCGAGTCAAGTTGAACGAAAGCCACGCAACTCAATGTCAAGGACTTAAGGACGTTGGCTTTAAGGCTTCGTAGTAATCAATCTACTTTATTAATACTACAGTTTCTCTAAAAATTTTACGTATATTGTTTTCGTTTTTATTATTTCAAAATAATTAATAATATAATAATATATTTATTTACGTAACGCTTATAAAAATCACCATTTTTGTTACCGTCACCTATTTGACGCAACGAAGACGCCAATAAGTGATGTGCGTTCAATTGAACGAATTCCGGGATATTATTTCTATATTTTCAAAACTTATTGTTTATTTTTACTATTTGTTTTCCTTATTTTAATCATTTATATTATAACTTGAAACATAGACATACATATGTAGGTACTGCAAACGAAAGTGGAAAAAATAAACTTGACATTGACCAGGCCAGTATTAACCAAGTTGTATCGTAATACTCTTGGAGTTCATCCAGATTCGAAAAAGAATCAGCAACGAACTAATTTTATACTGTAACCGTGATTACATGATAAGGTCAAGACAGGAATCTTTAACGTTATAATCAACATTTTCATATATTTTCAATTTTAAAAAATCTCAACACAAGATAATTTCTATAAGTTATATTTTTATAATTAATTATTTAGTTTAATAAACCCCTAAGACTATAGATATCATTAGATCAAACTATATTTGAAAACAATTGGAAAGTGTCAGGTCTACGATGGCCAGACGATGAGCATCTCAGCAAGGCCAAGGTTGAAAGCGGTAGGGCTGCGGAGCGGGCGCGGGGTGCACTGGGCTTAATGTTCCGCGCTCTCCCGCTCCGACCATTCTACACCACGCAGTCGACTCTAACGGTTGTACTAGTCAAAGGTAAGCGGTAGACACTTAAGATTATTTTCTACCGCCTGATCCCCTTCTTCAATGGTCTTTGTCGGTCGGTACCATTTCAAAAGTTTAGATAAAATAATATCATTTACTAAGTGACAATTTAAACCATATCAAGATGTGCAACGATAAGTTTAAGTGCGCTGTTTCTGATATGAGAATGTTTTACGGTAAGAAATTGGCCCATTTAAATATAACCCGCGAAAGCAAATGGTAGCACTGGCCGGGGGTAGATTTCCCTCCGAAAAGTTTTGAAGCGGTTCCCGAAGGGCGGGAAGCGTGAGCCGCGTGCGTGCGTACCGGGCATCGATCGGGCCACCCCTCGCCGTCGCCGCTCCCTGCACAGGCATATTCATTTGGACAAAATATCATTCCATCATTGCATTTAGTATTCTCCGTTCATTTTATTTAGTTGCAGTAGTATTTTTGTGATATAGTGCATGCTTTAGCGGTTAGTAGTTTTATAAATTTGTGAAAATGGGTGGTTGTGCTACGAAAGAAAATAAGGAAAACAAACCGGCAGATGAAGCCGACGGGTGCGTATTATAGGCCGGCATATATTTTCCAATTTCGCTCTTTCCATTTTTACGACTAGTGTAAAGTATTATTTTATGCAATTTAGTGAAAATATTTATTTTCCAAGTCGATTGCAAATTACCCACTAAAATATTTTAATTCTAGTAATGTCACATGTTAAAGTAACTGAGGAGATTGTGTTTTAAATGTGGATTTATTAATTTATATATACTAAATTAATCATAGTAAGTCATTGATATTATGTATATATGAAAATATTTTAAATTAGAATTAAAAACCTATGTTGGTTTATCTTGTGCAATTGTATTAATGATTTATACATTCTTTTTATAGAAAAAATAAGTAAAGCTTATTACAGTGAGACTCATCTTGTTGAGTAAAGAGTAATTTGGATATATAAAATGAAAAGTTTAAATTTGCAATTGATAATTTTGCTTGCATCAAAGAGACATCATATTTGCATACTACAGTTACATATGAAATGTGAAATCATCATCATCTGATACGACATGCATTAGACACAGCTTTAATTTGACGATGCCTTGTAACGACAACCAGTGTCGTCTGTCTTAAAGAATTGAATGCATTTTAGTAATAAGAAACTTGCGATAACATTTATACTTTGTAAGCAATTTGCGAGTGGGAGGCGATGGCTGCGCACTTTTCAGGAACACTAGTGCGCAGTGAGCTGACAAATCTACTCGACTTGCGCACGGCCAAGGCGACCTCTAGGGAAATTACGTAATTCTACTAAATTCAAGTGACTTGGGTGTGTTCGGACAACAATTCTAAACTCGGCAGTTCCCCTGAAACCATCACCTAGATATTAGATCCTCTCATCGCCCCTAGTATTAGTAATATCACTTCACCATGAATAATTATAAAATGAAAATTACGATTCCCATAATGGTTTGCGGTGGTGCCGTACTCGCGTTTTACCTCATCAGACGGTTTGTAATATTCTGAGAAGTTTTTATTTGTTTTTATTATTTTAATTTTGCCTTCTAATATATAATTCGTAAAGATTTTTATATAATATAAGAAGTTTAAATACAATATCGTACAGATTTAATTTTTTTTGTTATTACACTGAATTCCATTAAAGTGGGTAGCTTAGATACATCCCTAATTTTCAAAATTTTGTTTGTCTCGACTTCTAGATTATTTGACAGCGGTATTGTCAAATAATCCGAAACGGCAAATTTATTTGACCATTAACGCTACATTACATCAATTAGTTAACGAATAACTACAAATTATATTATATAGACCGTTTATTTTTTTAAACATTAAAAATGTGTACTCGAGCTACGTGTGCAGCATTAAAGGCGTCAGCATCTTTTTACTTTCAATTATATTTATTGAAACGAATTTGTGAAATCTAAGCCTTAACAATATTTTTACAGAAAAGCAGCAGCTATGGTGGACGCCGCAACCATTGAGAAATTGGAGGCTGGATTTAGCAAGCTCCAGGCCTCTGACTCCAAGTCGCTGCTTAAGAAGTACCTAACCAAGGAAGTCTTCGATGCTCTAAAGAACAAGAAGACCTCCTTTGGCTCCACCCTCTTGGATTGCATCCAGTCTGGTTCGTATTATAAGTTTATTACAGACGTAATATGCGTATATCGTATTTATGCATGATAAGCATTTTTTCTGTAATCTTACACCAAAGGACATATTATATATCTTTACATATATATTTCATGCGATGATTCAACTTTTCGATTTACGTAATCATTGTAGCTTTACCTTACGCGTAAAATTATTCTGTTTCACTTATAAAATTCAGATTTTATTAATGTATACTTTAAAAAAAATATATAAACAATTTATCACTTAAAATTTTTTACATAAATTAAAAATATACTTTTATATAGTTTCAACATAAAATTAAATTATTATCAATTTGAATTGAACACCAATCATAAGAGTCTTAACCGCTTATTTTATCTTTTCTGGAAAATTTACTTTGGAGCTTAGATTATATTGTATGTGATAATATTGTAGATAGGATTAATACTTGATGCCTGATAATAATGATTATAGACAGTTATGTCATAAATTGTAAAGACACCAATATTTTTGATATTTTAAAATAAATATTTATTTAAACATTAGAATTATCCCAACCATTACATAACAGATGTATAAATTCAAATTTTCTTTAAAATTTTTATTGGTAAAACATAATATTTATAATTTTTTCAGGTGTTGAGAACTTGGATTCTGGTGTTGGAATCTATGCTCCTGATGCTGAAGCTTACTCCGTGTTTTCTGATCTCTTCGACCCCATCATCGAGGACTACCACAATGGCTTTAAGAAATCCGACAAGCACCCACCTAAGAACTGGGGTGATGTTGAGACCCTCGGCAACCTGGACCCTGGCAGCGAATTCATTGTCTCCACCCGTGTCCGCTGTGGCCGTTCCTTGGAGGGCTACCCATTCAACCCTTGCCTGACAGAAGCCCAATACAAGGAGATGGAAGAAAAAGTTTCCTCAACCCTCTCTGGCCTTGAAGGTGAACTTAAGGGCACCTTCTTCCCCCTGACTGGCATGTCCAAGGAGACCCAGCAGCAGCTCATCGATGACCATTTCCTCTTCAAGGAGGGTGACCGTTTCCTCCAGGCTGCCAATGCTTGCCGCTTCTGGCCCTCTGGTCGTGGTATTTACCACAATGAGAACAAGACTTTCTTGGTTTGGTGCAATGAGGAGGACCATCTCCGCATCATCTCCATGCAGATGGGTGGTGACTTGAAGCAAGTCTACAAGAGGCTAGTGAACGCCGTCAACGACATTGAGAAGAGGATCCCCTTCTCCCACCATGACCGCCTTGGCTTCCTGACCTTCTGCCCCACCAACTTGGGAACCACCGTGCGTGCCTCTGTGCACATCAAGCTGCCCAAGCTGGCCGCTGACAAAGCCAAGCTGGAGGAAGTCGCTTCCAAATACCACTTGCAAGTACGCGGTACCCGCGGCGAGCACACCGAGGCCGAGGGTGGCGTCTACGACATCTCCAACAAGAGGCGCATGGGCCTCACCGAGTACGACGCGGTCAAGGAGATGTATGACGGCATCGCCGAGCTGATCAAAATTGAAAAATCCCTGTAAGCTTCGATCTCGCGCTATCAGTATTTTTTTTGTATTATTTATCGTTTTCACGTAAGTATTGATTGTATGTTGGCTGGGCTGCCGGGCGACACTAGTCAGCGGCGCCCCTACGGGCGTACGGGCACGCGGGCGGCCCTTTATACTGTTTTTCGTAAAAATATTTTCTATAAGGAAATGGAAAATAAAGACAGCTAGCGTTAAGACCAAAATGTTTATTTATTTATACAACCCTTATTTATATTTAAATATTTACTTTTAAAATGTCGCTTAAAAACAATATTTACCGACAATGTGTGCGTTATGGTCAGTCATGACTCACAACTACATAAACTGTTCATAAGAGATCTATTACTAATAAAATAAATCTTTATAGTCACATGAGATGCGCTGTAATTTTTCAAGGTTATTTGCTAATTAAAAGGTACAAAGCTCTGTTGGTACAGCACCTACATTAGTGACTATTAATAGTTTTTCTTTATATCTATAATTTTTGCACAAGGAAAACTATTGCTATTAAAGTGGTTTAAATATTTTTCAAACTGATTGCCTCTGAAAAACTAGTTCTTTTTTAGTTTCACGGTGTGTTAGCTTATAGCTGGGTAAGTTGAGAGAACCTAGGAACGTAGTGTTAAAGCACTCCGTTCCCATTAAGAGACTTCCGTTTCCCATTTTTCGCCGAATTCTAGAGGCGATGTGTGTTGACGTTTTTTTTCTTGTTAGCAAAACTAGGAAATGAAAATATTACATAATTCAACTTCTTGAGTGGGATTTGAAGCAACAACCGTCTCCTTTTTAGTCACACGCTGTGCCGACACATTATTTTAGATTTAATATATACTATTCTAGATTTTCTAAAGAAAATGCAACGTCTGTAATTTATTATTAATTTGTATGTTGACTGGAAACGCATTTACACACGGATTGTCATTACTAGATGAATCTTGAATGTCGCCATATATACAGTACATTATGCAATACAACTTCTTGAGGTAGGCTCACTAGTAAATGTTTTGTTTTTTTTTTTCATTCTTTGTATAATAGCTTTTAATTAGCCACGAACATTTGCTAAGAGTGAGGTCGAAAGACTGGTCAATAATTTTTTCCAATATTTCCAAGGACTCGCATATAAGTAGATGTCTAGTTTTTAATATCTTAATTATGTAGTTGCTTTTATATTTCGGTATTTTCCAATAAAAGCGACGATTGTTGGACAATGCGCAAAAGTTCAGAAATTAACTTCAACGCGGTCACGACAAGTCACTGTACGAGTACATTGCTGAAATATCTTGCAATAACAGTAATAATATCGGATATCGGGGTAATAAAGTGGAGAACTCAGTTTCTTAACAAGTTCCCTCTGCCAACCCTAATGTATACAGCGGGATACAGCGTGAAACAGTAATATTTTTTTATTGAAGCTATAACGCGTCTAAAACATTTAACTATCAAATAAGCGCTGTAAATGAATAAGTACTAAAACATATAATAATATATATATATATATATATATTTGCATTTTGCATACATATAATACGATGTCTTTTAATTCTATTTTGTGTAAATTAACATAATATTTATGTTATGTGGTGTTTGTTATCGATAGTATCAATAGCTTCCCGCTGTATCCTGCACACAAAAGGATAGGTAGAGGGAACCTAATGTTAAGACACTCCATTCCCCACTTTCCGCCGAATTTTTCGAACAATTGCGTGTTGCGTGGCAGAACTCAATGCCAGACTTTTACCCTTGGTGCCAGAGCGAAGAAATGAAAATTTTAAGAAATAATAATTAATTCCTTCGGGTGGGGATCGAACCCACAATCGCCGCGTTACAGTCAAACCCCGATGCCCATGGGCCACAACGGCCCTTTATCATCTATAGCACTTTGTTTAATATGAATTAACCTTTACATTTACACTTTTTAATTTTATAATATCAAACGTTGTTTTAAGATACATGTTTTATTTTATTGCCACCTTCAGATTGCCAAGTTCAGTATTTTTTTTACATTTTTAAGATGTTATTCCACACTGAGAAAAGAAATATAAAAATTACATAACAACTTCGACGTAGCCCGATGAGAACGTACGGCGTAGTTGGTGCGCGTAGAGCGCTTGGACAATTTCTAAGAGGCGCAGTATCAAGTCCCGCTACGTTAACATTTGTATGCGTTTTCTAAATATGAATCTTTTTTTTTTATGGAAAAGACAACGCAAACGAGCGTTCAGGTCACCTGATGGTAAGTGATCACCGCCGCCCACGGCCCCGTGCAACACCAGAGGAGCTACAGGTGCGTTGCCGGCCTTTAAGGTGACATATCGACATGGAAACACTGTCGCGGGTAGGCCATTCCACTGTTCAATGGTGCATGGAAGGAAATTCCTACGAAGCCGCACAGTAGTGGAGTGCCACGTATCCAGGTGGTGTGGATGATATATAAGTTTGTGGGGTTCTGTACGGTTAGAACATTTGGCGACAGATAACAGGTCAAACAATTCTTCAGAACACTCCCCATGATAAATGCGGTAGAGAACGCTCAGCGAGGAATTCTTAAGTGTGGAATAACACTTTAAAAATGTTAAAATTATAAGTTCAGTATATTAAATTTCTTCCAATCGCATCGTGCTTTAAATACATATATCATAATAAAGTAACAGCCTTCGCACCTTGAAATATGATAATAAAATCCACTTTTAAATATTATGAAAAAGATGGCAGATATAGGTGAATAAGGCTTTCCAAAGAAGTTTTTAAGAAGTCCGGCCGCTCGTCACCTATGCAGTGTGTCAGAAACAAGGCTACATACGTCATTAGGAGACTACCCAATACTACAATCGAGGCAGTTGCTTGTGCCTACAAGCAACTGTCTCGATTGTATTTTTTCGTCCCTTATTGGAAGGAAACTCGTGTGAATGTGAAGTATTCATGAAAGTAATGAATGTAAGAAAATATTCTATTTTTACATTTACCGCCATTTATGTATCCGGAACACAAAAGGTAATAACCAGTTTTTAAAATGTTCATTACCTTAGATAATAATAGGTCATAATGAGAGGGTTGGTTAATTCTCTTGTTAACAACTATTCTGTTTATATAAATTTACTAGAGATACATGCGCACAGAACACATATCCCAAAAGGGAACAATGTTAACTTTTTAATAAAAAATGGGGGAATAACGAAGCTGCTGCCATCCATCAAATAAATTTACACCGGTAAGTAATCGCTAAATATTAACTTAACTTAAAGGCATATTTGTAAAGATTTGGGA
Source organism: Heliconius eleuchia (assembly GCA_018230625.1). Taxonomy (NCBI): domain Eukaryota; kingdom Metazoa; phylum Arthropoda; class Insecta; order Lepidoptera; family Nymphalidae; genus Heliconius; species Heliconius eleuchia. Next base: position 11,767 of record DWAP01000666.1, read on the forward strand.
TACTACTAGTTTTATTTTTTTTTTTATTTTGCTTACCACATTCAACAAAAATGTTTGGCTTAAATATTGCAACTTAAAATTTGTGGCTCAATATATATTATAATATTTGATCATGTGCAACTGAAGAATCAGAAATATTGGTTTACAATGCCTTCTACGCTAGGTGTCGCTACTTGTTGACTGTTGTGCATGGAACGTACCTATTGACTTTCATTGTATTGTTTGAATATTGATTTGGGAATTAATTCGAAAAACAAAGCTTTTGTTGTTTAAAACTTTTATTTTATTTTAAATATTTAACTATATCAGTAATAATAAAGATACTATGGTAACAATTTAAACTCATCATAATTCACTTCGCTAACGGCTAATGGATTAGGAATGTTGCAATATCATTATTTACATTATTATTATTTATTAATAAATTTAAAATCAATGCTATTCTCAAGGTGCAGCTGTTACATTATATTATTTAATTAAAAATTATTAAGCATGAATGATAATAGAAAGTATGCAATCATATTATTATTTAATAATCAACATCGAAAACGAAAGTAATGAGTGATTTTACTACGGTTGAAGTTTTCGTTTCCGGTGAATTCTATATTCCCGCTAAAATTTGATTAACACCCGTGCACCAACTATTTACTATTAAATTATTAGATAAATTAATTAAATAATCAACTAATGCCAATTTATATTTGTTACAAGTAATTATTGAGAAATCACACCTACCTAATTTAATAAAAAACACCATTTTACCACTACATCTTAAGTTATTATTATTTCTGGAGATTCCCTTAAACAGTTACAATCATAAAATATATATTCAAAAATAATTTTACTAAATCGTTAAACAAAGATTTCTTTGAATTTTACATTGTTTTATGCTCTGCTACATAATTTTTCGCATATTATTACATCAAATGTAGTCAATTCGACATGTAAAACCGGGAGGAGAAGAATCATATTTTTATGATAATAAAAATATCAATGATTGTAATGGTCAATAATCATATTTTTCACAATAAGCATGAATGAGGCGAATTCATATTATTAATTAACAATGTTTTGTAGGCATTCATAAATTGCATGCATGTAGGATTATTATTTCTAATTCTTACTTACATTACTTTGGATACAAAAAAGTTCTCAAGAGAATCTTGATTAGAATTTCTTGTTATAATGTTATTAATTTTCAATTGTTTATTTATATATTTCCAAATTAAATTCTGGATAGATGGCATTTTTTTATATTTTTTGATTTCTGTGCCATCTTGATTTTTAAATATTTTTTTTACTTCAAATTATTATTTCTTCCCAGTACTGGAAATGTTGTGAATTATTCTTAAGATCCCTGAGAACTTTTTATTATCACTGACTGTATGAATGCCCATTAAATGAATCAAATAATTTGTAAAAGATAAGTAGTAGATCTGCAGTATCTTCACATTCCTGTAGTCAAATTTTGCCTTCTGAAACAAGGAAAAAATACTTTTCTTAGCAAATGTTACATTGTAGTTTTAAATAGTGTTTTTATCATCACCACTTTAAATGAAAGCACATTTTTAACTACTCTATAAAAACCCAATACAAGAGATTATTCTAAAAATGAAAAAGTGATTTTTTCAAACAATATGTATAATTTATAAAATTATCGTTGTAAAATAAAACGCCATTTGTCTAGAACAATGGTTCCCAACCAGTGGTCCGCAGAAGCCTAAATATGGTCCGTGAACGATTTTAATTTTATGACTGGAGATGGTGAGGCAAAGTTTCTGTTTAATAGTCACAGTTAATTGTTATTATACCTACATGCATGTTGGTCCCTGCTACCAAAAATTATATAAAAGTGTGTTTAAACTTTTGTAAAGTATTATTCCACACTTATGAAAGAAAAATATTTATTTAAAAAATATAAAAATTTGAACATAGCGGGACTCCAACCCGCACCTCCTGGAAACCGACCAGGTGTTCTGGCCACTATACCATACGTTTTTATCAAGCTACGTCGAAATTTTTATACGCTATTACTAACATAAAATAAGTTGTAACAACAATCACTCTGCATCCCGCACACAACAGGATAGGCATAGGGCCTAGTGTTAAGACACTTCATTTCCTACTTTCCGCCTAGTTCTGGTTCTATGTAAGTAAATATTTCATTTCCTCGAGTAGGGATCAAACCCACAACGAGTCGATTTTACAGTTACACTTTGTGTCCCTACACCACGACTGGCCCCAAATAAATTTTTACATTGTCTAATTTGTAAAGTTGAAATATCATTTTTAGTAAGATGTTAACATAGCAACGTATAATAACTTTCAAAATGCTTATTGTATAATCTTAACTGGTTATAATATGTACACATTACCCTTGTCTTTAACAGCTTTTTCTAATACTTCCTCGCAAGCATTCAAGAATTTTTTTTCCATACCACTAACTGCTTTAGGGAAGTGATGTAAAGGACCTGAAATTACAATTTTCAAAAGTATTCCACAATTTTAACAAAGTTAATTTTTTGCTGAAACAACAAAATAAAATTTGTATGGTATATATCATCATTCCTAAAGTTTAAATATTAATACCTAGTGTAAGGTTTACATATATAAATATTAATTATTTTGTTGAGAAATATCTTATTTAAAGCATTGTGATATTTCTTTTTCGTTAGTCTTTGGCATTGTGTCACAAAGAAAACCTAAGCTTTAATAATTATTGTTGTAAGCAGTTTTAGTTACAAACAAAATTAATATAATTGAACATGCACCACAATAGAATATTTTTTCGGTTACACAGTAAAAGTTTTTTAAAACCTAGCCGGAATCCGTTCTGGCTATAGGTTTTTAGAAAGATAAATTGGATTGTATTGCTTACCTCCTTCTTTACATTCCAAGTCTTCAATCCAAGTATTTTCGCCATCATTAAGGGAAAATATCTTAGCGACTCTTAAAACGAAGCCGGGGTCAATCAGATATAGGGGGAGAATCGGTGTCCGTATAAAATAGCCAAGTAAAGAGAGAAGTAGCACTACCAGAGTCCGATTAACACGCTAGGTGTCAGAAAAAAAACTTAATGATAAAATAGTAGAGCAATCGCAACAGCAACAAGCAATGACAACAAATCAAGTATCAACAAAGTTTTAAATCTTTTTTTGACATCAACAGAGTACAGACTAATTTTACTTCAACAGTGTTGCAATTGCAAACAATTATAACAACTTACACTACAAAAAAAAAATATAATTTTTATATTTTATTTGAATATGAAAAGAAAATAAATTATTTATGAAATTATTTGTATATTGATTATTTTCTTCTCCCATTGAATTTGATTTACAAATATACAATATAAAGAAATATTGTTTTGTAACGACATCTAATGTCTAAATATACCAACTCGGAATCCTTACTAATTAGCTTCAAGCGATAGATAGCACTAGTTTGTAGTTTCCGTACAATATTTTTCTTCAATTCAAAGTATAATATATATCTTGTACATTGCTTGCTTGCTAACCTTTTTTTGGGTATATTTGTTCTGTGGTTATGTCGCATGCAGTGTGACAGACATTTCATATTGTATTTTTAAAATAATTGAAACTTGTAATATTAGAATGGCTACTCCAAAACCTGAAAAGGATTTACATTTGCCCTTATCTAGAGTTAAAACTATAATGAAAAGTTCTCCAGAAGTAGATGCTGTTGGACCTGAACCACTTTACTTAGTTACAAAAGTTACAGTAAGTTTTGGCGGTATTTTGATTGTCTAACTGTTATTAGAGCATCAATTCTATTGAGTTGTTATATCTTTATGTATTATATTTTTCAGGAACTATTCGTGACAGACCTAGCTAAAAGGGCATTTAAGAATAGCAAAAATAACTTTTTGGAATATAAACACATCGCTGAAGTCGTCCAAGAAGACGACACATTAGATTTTCTAAGAGAAATTATGCCACGAAAGATTACCGTGAGACAATTTAAAGAAATGATGGCTAAGAAAGCAGCTCGAGGGGACGATTCTAATGAATCAAGTGAAGAATCCAGTGAGGAGGAAAGTAGTGATGAAAGTTCTAGTAGTAATAGCCAAGAACCTGAGAATACATAGTGATTAATTTTAAATATTCTTAAATTAGTATGTAATATTTGGACTTCATCTCACTGAGATATTTTATAAGATTTTTATGGTGTTATTAATGAATACTATTCATGGACTGCATTTATTGTTTTTCTTTAAATATTTGCTTCAATGACTTAATAATAAATACTTTGTTTAATTTCATTTTTGAATAAAAAAATACAAATGATAATTAAAAATCAGGCTGATCATATTCTTTAATAATTAATTTTAATAATGTGATGTTAATACAAAACAATGCCTCCAGAACTCGACAGAAAGTGGAGAACAGAGTGTCGTAACCCTCGGTTCCCTCTGCTGTGTGCAGGATACGGTGTGAAGCTGATAAAAAGAATATAAATAGTGTCTCAACCATCATAAATAAGTGTGATGATAGATTTTGAGAAAGAGTTTCATTTCAACATGTTGGGAATATATTATAAATGCAATTTTTACCATATTTCTGCATAATATATAAATTCAAGAATTACACCAAAGTATGTTGAAGTGTAATGGCATTGTGTGTTGATTAATGGAATTCCCCACCCAGAGAAATTGAGCTCCATTAATCAACACACAATCTGTCGAAAAACTACAATATGTTGCAGAAACATAAAATTTGTTTAATGTATGTAATGTGGGTTTTGAAGCTCCTCTCAACAAAATTTTGTACATTTTCTTAAAATGTTAAACATAATATGCTAATGTCAAACAAAGAATAAAGGCACAAAAAAAACCTTATAACTTAAACTTATTTTGTATAAGTTATTCTTCTCTTCAAAGAATTTCTTTTTAAGTAGTATAAGTAAAAATAGCCAGCCTAATTTTGATTCACTCCACTCATATGTTTTCTGACTACTTAGGATTATTTTTTAAAATTAAATTTCAATATGTTTTATTTTATATTTATTTTGAAAGTAATAATAGGCTAGGACTATAGAACAAATGTAGGGAACTTGTACTATAAACATATGTTGATGCTTATTTTATTTTTATATAATAAATGGAGCTTAAGTGTGGAAAACTATATTTTATATTTATTTTAAGTTATAATAATTTATTTTCCTTACTAATTTAATCCCTCTCTAACACAAAATTTCATTGACATTGGTTTCGCCGGTCACAATACAATAAAAAAAAATTTAAAATTGGGCAGACAGCGGAAAACTGAATGTTTTGGTACTACGCTCTCTGTCTACTCTTATACTTTTAGAGATACTTGTTGCATTACCAAACTCCTGTAGTAAATATTTATCTACTATCGTGTCTTTAAAACTTTGCTATTATTTTACGGACAATATATAATATATTTTTAGCTTCACGATGTATCCCGCACATGGCAGGGTAGGCTGAAAGAACATGGGAATCGAGTCTAAAGACACTCCGTTTCGCATATGACATTTCCGGTCTGCGTGTTGAATGGCAGAACTTAACGCTACACTGAATCGTTACCAGAGCGAAGAAATGTTAAAAATATTAAATAATTTATTACCCCGAGTGAAAATGGAATCCACGACCGTTGTTCTATAAAAACGCAAAATGCATCAATAAATTTAGCTTGTGTTATTTTGCATTATTGTTAGCATTCGTTGTTGGCCGTCAAATGTTATACAAATAAAGTTGTGCGGTTAACCATTGACCTCATCTCTTAGTCTTCTAAGGTCGTGTATGCATAAAAAGAGATCATTTTGAATAATTTTAAGTAGTTCAAGGTTATGTTGTACTAAATAGTGAAATTTATGCCAGTCGAAGGAGCATTGGCTTCGATCACTGCCTACCCCGTTATATGCGGAAAAAATAGAATGTATTTTTAATTTTTATAATTTTCACTTATTGTTTTTTTTTTGTTTATTACAAAAAGTGCTCATTTTTGCCTTAAGCGTCCGTAGACCTGAATATTTGATATTAATTTCAGCTTGAGACCTCCACGCGTTTTCGGAATAAATGATCTGAACAGATGGACAACAAAGGTAATAATGATTCTGTTTTTTTGTAGAAATATGTATGTATGTATTTTGAGTACAATTATGATATATCATTATTGTATTACGTGTGAAACACATGTTTTGAAAGTTACTTTTTACGTTTTGAGGTAAGGATCCCAAATATTTAGGCTCTTGTGAGACAGTGTCTGACTGGCAGGGCAAAGGCTCACTGATCAATCGGTGTAATTAATTATATACATTTCTCCGCTCTCGTAGACCGAGAATGGCGTGACCCGAATTCGGATGTTAAGCAGAGAAGACAGTCGAACACGTGATACTCTTTGTCTACCCTGTCATTAAACAAAGATATAAAATATAAATAGAAAAATTATAAAAATTGTCATTTATTCACTGTGACATTTAAAATGTTTACTCTAACCGCTAAGCATTGGCCGTTAGAGCCGATATTTCGTTTTATACCTATATCTAATGTGTGCACATTAATTTAGGTCAAGTTTGGTTAAAACTCAAAGTTTAACTAACAAATATATTTATTTGGCCTTTAAACTATTGATCTTTGAATAATATACCACACACATATCCTTTGTAGAAAAAGAAAACCATTTTCCGCGTAGGTACTTAGATATATTTATTTTCATTATAACAAGGAATTACGAAATATATAAAATGTCATTTTATTTCTTCATATGTTATAGACGTATTTTATTACGGTAATAAGTATCTTGATTAGTATTAAAATCCCTTTGAGTCCATGATTCGTAATCGGAATTGTGGTCAAATAAAAGACACTTACTTTGCTGTTAGAACTTTAATGACGGTAATAAATGAATGTGTTAGTCGTTTTTATTTATTTATATCATATATATATTAAACTTATAGTTAAATATTTTATTTTTTAGCTTCATGCTAATTTGCGCATACAGCAAGGTAGGCAGAGGGAACCTAGTGTTAAAACATTCCGTTCCCCACTTTCCGCCGAATTTAAGTAGTTTTTAAACTTTCTTTTTATTATTGAATTTTTATAAAATACATTTAAATGACTGAACACAGGCATAGAATCTTTGGAACAAACAAAAAAATATATCATCAATATCTATATTTTTTAAATGTTTATTTCAATATAAATCGCGGTGTTAAGATCTGCTAGTCATCACATAATGCTACTCATTATCATCGGAAATTCGTTCAAAAACCGTAGAGCGGTGTGTTTCGAGTCTCGGCCTTAGGTTCTCCCAGCCTAACCTGTTATATGAGGAATAAGATACAAAGCTAACAAAAATATCAATAAATATAAAATAATTTAAGTTGAGAATATTCGTGGCGCAGGGGCACAAATTGTGACTGTAACACCGACTGGTTATGGGTTCGATCCCCACTTGAGGAGATGAAATATTTACTTACATTTATATTTAAATTGCGGTATATAGTAAGAAGCTGATTTATTTTATTTTTTATTTAATTTAAGTTCACTGCACACACGGCACGCTGTGTTTTAGGGTGAATTTATACCCCAAAATCACAAGGAAAACTTATATACCTGAAAGGCGGATTTTTTTTTTTTATATTTTCGTTTTTTTTTTTTTATGGAAAGGACACGGCAAACGAGCGCTCGGGTCACCTAATGGTAAGTGATTACCGTCGCCCACGGCCCCGTGCAACCCCAGAGGAGCTACAGGTGCGTTGCCGGCCTTTAA